>JANAVB010044218.1:4668682-4921902 GCA_029216955.1 Iris pallida | reverse complement strand
ATGCGCAATCCAGCACTGCGCTAAAGAGCGCAGGCTGCTGTCTTCTTCTTCAGGCCGAGAAGAAGACTCCAAGAACTCTAAAGTTCAAAACTTCATAACTTGATCAAATCAAAACGAAATTTAGATTTTCAAAACTCTAACTTGAGTAAAATTGAATTCTCTTCCACATGGAAGCATCAAAACCCACAAAAACACAACTTAAATAGATCAAAACCATGTAAATCCGAAAATAGGAAAAACTTAGATCTAGAACAATGGAAACTCCAAATCACAAAATGTCAAGTTCTAATGTTGATCTCCATGGCCTAATCTAGTTAATAGACAAATAAAAAGTGGTTCTCAAGTGGTGGCAAGGTGCACTTGCCTATAGGTGATGGTGTTGTGTAGAGGAAGGAAGAAGAAGAAGTTGGAGAAGTAAAAAAAATAAAGAGGAGAGAGAAAAGTAGGTAGAGTTTTATGATGGTGGGTTGTGGTGGAATGAGGGTGGAGAATAGGTTAAGGTGTTCCTCTCATGATGAACCAAACCATCTCCACAAAATAAAACCAAGCCATGGTCGAAAACCCATTTACGAGAAACCAAATCCACAAGTCGAAAAATAAAATACGTGCCAAAATCAAATTACGAGTACAAATACGAAATACAGGAAATACGAAAAATGAGGGTGACAATCTGGCCTCGTACACACCATGGCATACATAAGGCTTCCACAGCTGAGGCATATGGAACCCGCTCCATATCTTCCTTTTCGTCCTCGGTAGATGGACACTGCTCCTCAGTGAGCTTAAAGTGAGCCGCAAGAGGGGAACTCACTTTCTTCGACCCGTCCATCCCGAAACGCTGAAGTACCCGGTGAATGTACTTTATTTGGGACAAGTGTAGCAGCTTGGACTCTCTCTCTCGGCTGATCTCCATCCCAAGAATAGTCTTCATTGCGCCCAAATCCTTCATAGAGAAGGCTGCGCCCAGTTGGCGCTTCAGTTCCGCTATCCTAGTGGCATTCCGACCCACTAATAGCATATCATCAACATAGAGCAACAACATGATGAAATCATCATCGGCAAAATATCTCACAAATACACAATGGTCCGACGTCGTCTGTGCATAACCATGATCCCCCATAAACGACTCGAACTTTCTGTACCACTGTCTCGGAGCCTGCTTCAGACCATACAAGCTCTTCCTCAACCGGCAGACCAAATGTGACTTGCTCTTCTCACAGAATCCCTCTGGCTGCTCCATATACAACTCCTCCTCAAGATCACCGTGGAGGAATGCCGTCTTCACGTCCATCTGCTCGACCTCCAAGTCGAGACTGGCTGCTAATGCTAGCACCATCCGAATAGACGAATGCTTGACGACAGGCGAAAAGATCTCATCATAATCCACGCCTTTCCGCTGACCGTAGCCTTTGACTACCAGCCTCGCTTTGTATCGAGGGCGAGTAGCATCATCCGTCTGCTTCACTCTGAACACCCATCGATTCTTCAAAGCCTTCTTGCCCTTTGGCAACCGCACCAGATCATAAGTGGAATTGGTGTGCAAGGAACTCATCTCCTCCTGCATAGTCTCCATCCACTCCTGCCTGTGTTTGTCTTCCATAGCCTCTGCAAAACTTTCGGGCTCTCCCCGTCAGTCAATAGCACATACTCATCTGGTGAGTATCTCGTAGATGGTCGACGATCCCTGTCACTTCTCCTCAAAGGAACCACTGGTGCTAGCTGTATACCAACAGCCTCCTCCCTTCAGGAACTGCCTCCCCGGCATGCTCATCCTCCTGAGGGATACCCTGACCACCATCAGCAGGCTGATGATCAAGGTTGGGAGCAACTCCATGTACCGGCTCCCCCACAACTGGATCCTCTGCGATGTCCTCTGGAAACTGCTCGAAGCGAAATGACTCTAACTCAGGCAATTCCTCAGCCTCAGAAGGCGTCTCGGAATCCTGAGTGTTGGTCATGGTCTGATCCTCGACGAACACTACGTCCCTGCTTCTGTAGAGCTTTCCTTCCACTGGGTCGTAGATTCTATAGCCAAACTCATCCCGACCGTAGCCGACAAAGACGCATCGCCTCGTCTTCGGCTCAAGTTTGGTCCTCTCGTCCTTCGGTACATGCACGAAGGCCTTAAACCAAACGCCCGCAGGTGATTGTATGACGGCTCTTTGCCGTACCATACTTTGTCAGGCACATCACCCTGCAAAGGAGCACTAGTAGACAAATTAATAACATAAGCAGCTGTGAGAAGAGCATCACCCCAATAACTGCCCGGCAAGTTTGCTTCTGACAGCAAACACCGCACCCTCTCCATCAGTGTCCTGTTCATGCGCTCCGCTACACCATTGAGCTGAGGTGTCTTTGGCGGAGTCTTCTGGTGTCGTATCCCTTGCTCTCTGCAATACGCATCAAAGGGACCAATGTATTCGCCGCCATTGTCGGACCGAACACACAACAACTTCTTACCCGTCTCCCTTTCAACAGAGGTCTGAAACTCCTTGAAAGTAGGCAGCACCTGATCCTTGGTCTTTAAGGCATAGACCCAAACCTTCCTGGAACAGTCATCAATAAAGGTTACAAAGTAAGAAGCACCACCAAGAGATTTTACCTTCATAGGACCGCAGACATCCGAGTGAATCAACTCGAGCAACGCCGGCTTCCTTGAACTTGGATGACTTTGGAAAGACACCCTATTTTGCTTTCCAGCTAAACAGTGCGTGCACTTCTCCAACTTTGTAGACTTGAGCCCTGGAATCATCTTCCTGTTCACCAAGTAGCTCATTCCCTTCTCGCTGATATGGCCGAGCCGCCTGTGCCACAACTCGGTAGACGCATCACTGACTGCGTTCACCTCCTGTGCCCCCTGTGCGCTCCCCTCCATATAGTAGAGACCGGACTTCTTGCTTCCTCTGGCAATCACCATCGAACCTCTGGAAAGCTTCCACTGACTATTCCCGAAGAGACTGAAGAATCCCTCATCATCCAACCTTCCAACCGACACCAGGTTGAAACGGATATCAGGGACATGACGAACATCCTTGAGAACAAGAACCGCACCCGTCTTCGTTCTCAAATGCACATCTCCAATGGCAACCGCCTTCGACACATCTCCGTTGCCCATCTTCAACACGCCACAGTCGCCTGTCGTGTAAGTGGCAAATAGTGCCCTGTTGTGAGATACATGTGTTGAAGTCCCTGAGTCCACCAGCCAAGAATTGTCATCGCAGGCGAGGTTTGTAATGACCTCATCACCTACGATGATCACATCGCCTCCATGCATCGAGGCAGTCGCTGTAGTGTTTCTTCTTGCTTCCCCTTGTCGCCCTTCTTCTTTCTCTTCCAAGCGAAACAATTTCGCTTGATATGGCCCTTCTTACCACAATGGTAACACTCTGAGTCCTCGTACCGACCTTTGGACTTCCCCCTGCTCTTGTCTCTGCCACCACCTGGACCCCTGCTTTTGCCCCTTCTGCGGCTCTCTGAAACAAGTGCCTCTGAGTGGTGGGACGTGGATGAAGTGCCCTGAGAACGTCTCCGCATCTCTTCATTCAACACCCCGCTCTTGGCACACTCCAGACTGACCACGCCCTCTGGAGCAGAAGCGATCATAGATACTCGTACGGTCTCCCACGAGTCTGGCAAAGTACACAGCAGCCATAATCCCTGAACTTCGTCGTCGAACTTGACTCCCATTGAAGACAGCTGGTCAACCACGCCCTGGAACTCACTCAAGTGATCCGAAATAGACGTCCCATCCTTGTATCGCAGACCCATCATCGTCCGGATCAAGAACAACTTGTTTACCCCGGTCTTCTTCGCATACAAGGATTCCAGCTTATCCCACAACGTCTTCGCGTGCTCAATATGGGCAACGTGGTTGTACATGTTCTCGTCCACAAACTGCCGTATGTACCCACACACTTGTATATGCTCGAATGTCCAGTCCTCCTCGAATTTATCACTGGGTTTCTCGGATGCAAACACGGGTAGATGCAGCTTCTTGACAAACAGCAAATTCTTCATCTTGCTCCGCCAATAATGATAGTTTGTGCCATTAAGATTCACCATGCGCACCGGCTTCGCGTCCATCTCTCCTCTCTGGTTTCTGTCAACTCCTGACACCCTTCTGAATTCCAGAACCTGGCTCTGATACCACTCTGTTGGGAAAGAAACGCGGAAACCTTTCCCCAAACCGGAGAGTACCTGCGAGAGGACCGAGCAATACAACGCACGAACCCAAAAACAACTACACAAAACAATCCACGCAGACACAGAGAATTTTTGACGTGGAAAATCCTTGCGGAAAAAAAAAACCACGGGACGATCGGAGTCCAACCCTGAGAAGCCTCCACTAATGGAATAGAAGAATTACACCCTCTACAAACTCCTCCCGATCCAAATCGGATCCCCACAACACTCAGAGATAAGAACAATGATTACAAGGCTACGAAGAGCGAGAACGACGAGTAGAGATTACCCGAACACGATCTCCTTCGAATAGCGACCTTCAATCCTCCTTCTTCTTCTCCGAAGTTGCAATGGCACTCTTGCCTCCTTCTCATCTTTTCTTGTGTTACGTTGCGTTATGAATTAGGGTTGAGAAAACTCAACTTAACTCTCCAATCCCGCAACCAACCTGGACCGTTGGATTAGATCCAGTGGTGAAAAGTCACCTTAAAATCCGCTTCAGCCCCCGACGACACAGAGTTCGGCCAGAACTCTGTGTCGGGCAACCAGCACTGGCCGACCACATTCTGGAATGGGGAGGCAGAGTTCGGCCAGAACTCTGCCTGGGGCAGAGTTCGGCCCGAACTCGGCCCCCCTGCTTCCAGCAGCTCCCTGTAGCTCTATCAGCAGCCCCGCTTCCTCCCCGAGCTTCTTCGACACACGAACGGCGCTCGTCGCACTCCGGGGTCTTCTCCACATAGGTTGGGAACCCCATCCACTCCAACACGTCGGTCCAGTCTCCAGTGACCATCGACGATGCTGATCCACCGCGGATTCGTCTGCTCCAGTCGATCTTCGGGGACCTATGGAGAGGCTCACAGAGAGTCTCTCTCGCTCTCTTCACTTGCGAGAGTGTTACAATAGTTTTTTATTACAAGTGTGTGTGTGAGAGAGAGAGAGAGAGAGAGGGGGGGGGGGAGTGTACAGTTAACAACAAGTGAAAATGTCACATACAAAATACTCGTGGGAGGAGTTGCAGCGTCAACAAAACGCAGTTTCAATGAACAGTGACAGACTTTCTGCACACAGTTTGCTTCATCCAAACAGCTCCTTGTACTATATACTTTCCTATTCTAAAAAATATCTTTAGCTCCAACATCATTTAGACATCAAAGTTCAAACTTTCCAATTTGGCCTTCACATCAGCAACAACTCTCTCTAAAAAGAACCCATCAGAATCAATTGCCAGTCATGCTGGACCCCAGAAAAATGGACTTTGCTTTGCCCAACTCTTCTTCCTTGGCTCTCAATTCAGAGAACACTCCCAATTGTCAAGGAATATCCTTTAGCATCAGCTTCTTCTACTTGGACGTCAACCTCCAACAAACTTTCGTTCTCTTTGGTATCAGAAGAAGAAACATCAACAAGTCCAATAACAGTAAAGCCTAGTTTAGTTCGCGGAATGAAAGGAAAAGAAAATTAATTCATCGTCATTTTCTTTCTTTTGAAATTTTTTATTTTCTATTGATTTTTTCTTTCGATATTTAAAAATGTCAAAAAATTCGAAAAGGAAAGTGATTTCTTGGTTGGATGGATGGAATCACTTTTCCTAATTTTTCTTCCATTGGAAATCACTTTCCTTTTCTCGTCAATTCCTTTGACACTCAAACATAGAAAAGTAATAACTTTTCTTTCCCAATCCGAAAATTTCGCGAACCAAACGAGGCCTAAGCTAAAAGTCAATGAAATACATCATCACATCAAGGATTTTTCTACAGAGAATTTACGCGAACAACTTAACGAAACATAAAACAGAGTTAAAGTAGGAATGATCAAAACACGCAGCGGCCGAGCACAAACCCGATGCCCAGGCAGAGAGCCAGAGCCAAGCACCACGCCAGTGCAGCATCGTCGTGTCCGTGTCCGTCTCCGTATCCGTTTGATTTCCTCTTCTTGTTGTTGTTACTAAGCGTAGCGACCTCGATCTCGAGCAAATTCACCCACTGCCGATGCGCGGAGAGCCGCAGCGACTCCTGCAGGAGCAGCGCCCCATGTGCTCCCTCTCAGTTTTCGCAGCGGCTGCCTTCTTCTCGGCTTCCCTCGCCCGAGACTGCGACAGCTGCAGCGCTCTCCGGAGGCCCGTGTCCTCAGCGGAGTTGTTCCGCACCGATTCGTCATCCCACCTGCTGCCAACTATATTGTTCAGCTGATGAAAAGAAAGAAGGAAAAAAAAACGACAACTGATATATATAGCAATCAATTGACAAGAAGCATGGATGGATGAAGAAGGCTTACTTGTACTTGGGATGGCTGCTGCTTCTGTTGTGGTCTTGAAGCAAGGGGGAGAAGAGCTTGAGAGGAGGGGGGAGGTCACAGTTCTGGAGCAGGTCGGTGGAGTGGTCCAATTGCCACTCCAAGAAGGAAGCCATTCGATTTCTTCGGAGGAGAGTTTTTAGTGTGCGCGCGCGTTTATTAAGGAATACTAATGAAGGAAGAGTGCGTGTGTGTGTTGGAAGAAGCGTGCCACAAGGAATGCTACTCTATTGCTCTGTGGTGGTTTAGATTGCTTGGATGGTTTTGAGGATTGCCAATGGCGTGAATCGACTCTCTCCTTAAAAGGACGCGCAATCCTCTTCGTGTGCGTTTTATTTATTGGAAAGTGCATGCCGATCGGAAGGGAGGAATCCAGCGCACGTCAGACTGTGCTGACGTGAGTCAATGGAGAACCGTCATATCAGTACAGTCTGCCACACGATCCAGCTCGATTCGGCAATATATCATCGGCCACGCTGTTCGTGGAATTAGGACTTAAAAAAAAAAAAAAAAAAAAAAAAAAAAAGAGAAAGTTTCCAAAAAGAAAAATATAAAAAAAATGGTTCTCCCACTTGCTCTAATGATTCATTTTCTCATCACAAGGATTAAACTTTTGAGTTTTCCAAACACCGATTTTTTTTTGGACGGAAATTACAATTTTTCGAAAGGAAAAAAGAAGAAGAGAGAGAGAGCGAGTAGAGAATCGAAAAGTAAAATAACCTTAGATCAAAAAATGGAACTTCATAATCATCATCATCATCATCATCATCATCTTAATGTCGATGAAGCAAATTCAATTGCATTTAATTACAAGATGAAAAATATGTGAAAAATAAATTAATTCCATGGAGTTATTTTACTAGGAAAAATGTTCCGTGGAAAAAATTTCACGGAATTCATTTTAATGTTTGATTGTCGTTATTTTTCATGGAAATTGGTATTTTTCTATGGACCGGACCGGTTTAATTTTCCACCATTTTGACGGAAAATATAATAAATGATAGATTTTTGAAAAATAATTCCATGGGAAATATATGCTATCAAACACATGGTGGAAAATTTGTGATGGAAATATTTTCCTTGAAAAAAAAAAAAAAGCTCAATCAAACACATCCAATTGTTCTTTAAAATTCTCATTATCAACTCCAAGAGAGAGGCAGCAGCTTTAAATCTTAAAGACTACAATTGCTTCACACGATCAACTGAAATCCAAAAACTTGCAATTGTAGCAATCTCGACTGACCAAGTCCTGCAGAAATATCCTGTAGAATTATAATGTAATCCTGATTTGAGTCTATTGCTTAAACGACAAAATAAATACCGAGTCTGCGGCCGCCATGTCCTTATTGTGTCGTGTCATATTCGTGCATGTGTAACATAGGAAGGTAGCAGACCTTAATTTCACACAAGAGAAGACAAAGGTGTGGAGTAGGCAAGTCATTGCCTCCCATTTCGTGGGGTTCACTTCTCTGATGTTTGTCTCACTCTATCTATCAATGCTGTAACGATAAGGTAGGATTAGATTCCTCTTTAGTTTTTGGTCATCAGCAAGACCATGACTTGGTGTGGGTTGGACAGAGACTTGGATATGGGCAGGGATTTTAAACAAAGAGTCTTGGAAAATAATAACAATAATAATAATAATTCAGCAACCTCAAGTTTCGTATATTTCCTAGTGCAACAATACAAGTATATGAATTTGCACATATAGATTAACTCGATGCATATAAAAGATTCATAATGTAAAAGAACATAAACTTTCAGATTCCACAGGCAGAGGTAGAGCTACAACAGGGCATGGATGGGCTCTAGCCCACCCCAAAATTTATTTTAAAAAAAAAAAAATTGATTTTGATTTTTTTTTTTCTTAAATAGTTTCTTAGTTATGTTTAATTCTCTTGTTTAGACTTAAACTATGCAACAGTTAAGTGATCAAAAAATTCTCAAAAGTTTGGTACTTTAGGCTGCACGTTGCTAGCATCCTCGTGTCCCTCAAGCTATACCTAAAGTTCAGTCCCCCTTATTTCAGATGCTACATCCACCACTCTGGACCATAGGCAGGGACAGAGCCAGGATTTTGGATTAGGGTGGGCTAGCTAACATACTAAATTTATGCCAAAAATTCGACAGAGTTTACTTCGTAAAATCGATAATTCAAAACCTGTCATACACAATAATTCAAAACCTGTCATTCACAACCTTAAGGCATGCATACAAGCATGAATAATGTACATAACACAGTTTGCACTTTCGTTCGATACCGATTCGACACAACCAATACCGATACGATTCAACAGAAATTAAAATATTTGTACATAGCACAGTTTGCACAGTTTGTAGTTTTCATCCAGATGTAACTAAATTGTGGGTATCGCTTCCAGTTATGCATTTTCATCCGGATGTACTTTCAACAGAAATTAAAATATTTTCAATTTTTAGATGTCTGAAATAAACTATTGGGCATAAATTAGAAAGTGTACCTCAAGATCCAATGTCACCATATAGCCCATGTTGCAATCTTTTTGTATTCACTACATGCCCCCAAAACATATACATCATCCTGGAAGATCATCAACTTATGAGGAAAAGAACAAGGTATACTCAGTACCCAAGTGAATCAAACCAACCTGCAGGAAATATATTTGATTTTTAATTACAAATGAAAATTTTGAAAACCGATCTAAGAGCAAAACATCAAATAAAATATTTGGGGGTTAGGATTTTAAAAAATAGGGGATTAGGGTTTTACAAGAGGAGGTAAAGAAATTGGAGAGCAGATTGGGAGCCCCTGCAGCCTGCCGTGCCGATCGCCGATCGGGGGTCGGAGGACGGGGGGAGCAGTTGCTGGAAGAGACCCTGCAAAAACTTTGGGGGTTAGCCGGTTAGGGTTCTATAAAAAATTGGGGTTAGGGTTCTATAAAAATTGGGGGTTAGGATTAGAGTTTTACCTAAGAAGAATGAAAGAGGACCGGGGGATGGGAGGAGCAGCCGTCGCCGGTAGGGCTGGGGGGAGGGGGAGGAGCAGCCGTAGCTTGGGGTTAGGGTTCTATAAAAAATTGGCTTTCCTTTGGCTACATGAGTTCCCTGAGCTAACACACGACTACATGAGTTCCCTAGGCTAAAGTTACAGACTAAGACTCATTTGACTTTAAAAAAAAAAAAATTAACATTTTTTTTTTGCACTGAGCTACAGACCAGTGCACTCACAACGTGGATCCGCCCCTGACCATAGGTAAGCAAGATATTACTCTTCTTCTTGAACAAGAATGGAAACTTTCTAAAGCTAATAATTAATATGTAAACCCTATTTATACAATGATACAATAGTTTCCTTCTTTTAATGAGAGGAAACATTTTCCTTATCTGATTTTTTTTTTTTTTGGCTCAAGATTGCGATGCAAGCAACATGATGAGCTCATTGGTAAGAGAATTCTAACTATGTTCTAACTTATAATTGTAATTGAGTAACACCACTATCGTCATTCTTATGCTTTTCAGATTTAATCAGTAATGCCCTTTCAATCCTTAAAACTCCTAATGCAGTCCAACTTGCAGGCTTCTCTTCCCCTTGTAGTTTACTTGTGACCAAGCACCTAATTCAAGGAAGTCAGATTCATCATTTGTAGCAATTAACTAAATCTCCAAAGCTTTCAAATCGGCTAAAAACATACAGATAAATTACATCTTTCTTAAGCATCAGTCAGTATCTTACACATGACCAAAATTTACCAAGAGAGAAATTCATTAATAAATGTTCATCGCACTCGTGCTGGCTAAAATTAGAATTTCAACTCTAATGATATTTATTGCTACTGCACTAGACTTAATGCTAGCATATTTCTTATTCAAAAATAGTAGTAGGTTGGTCAAGAACGAAAGAACTTATGAGTAACTGAACAATTTTAAGAGGGCTCAAGGTATGAACCAACTAAAGATGTCAAGACATGGTTAACTTTATTCTTCCTCTCAGTTCTCATTTCTTTCTGCGAGAATTAAAGGACTTGCCAAACCCACCAATTCAATTTAAAAGATACAAATGAACAAAAAGGAGATTCACTATTAGAAGATTTTCTAAGTGCAGTATAGACTAAAACAGCAAGAACTGAAGGAATTTGATTATTCCTGCACAATCTATATTGAAGGAGACAAAATCCTGAAAGAAAGAATAAAAGCTAGACAATTCTTAATCCTTGTGCTTAATGTCTTATATTTTTTACCATTGGTTCAAAGTGTAAGATTTTGAATCTCTTTTTTTATTTTATTTGTGAGTCTCTCTCTTATGACAAATCTTCTATAGGTAGCAGATTTCAAATCTCCTGGTTCTCATCTAACACAAAGCCCGTGACAAAGAAGAGTGTTCCATTAAGTAGCGGACACCAGCTTAATAATTGTTCTTCTCTCTACGAAATGTAGAGGATGAATAACAATTTCAACAATCAAGATAGCGGTATATTGACTTAACATATGCAATGCCCAGTCTTTCTTAATTTCTTAAATTATGCCCTAAAGTTGGGAACATAACCATAAATTAATCCAACACTCTTCTAGGAATTTACTGTGTGATAGTTGTGTCAATGTAAATAGAGCCCTTGGATATATTATAATTTATAAAGGAAACTCCTAGGCTCTACTCATTAGCCATTGAAACAAACTTCTTTAATTGGGATGTATTGCCAAATTCTAAGAACGCAGTGCCAACTTCAATTAGACACTCACAAACCTCAATGGTGCTAATATAAGATGGATGACACAGCATTCGAATTCATAACCATCAGAGGAACACGTGGTAGTGGACCTGAAACTTCAGTTCGCAGTGGCAAACACAAAGAGATTTTTGCCGCTGCAGCCTCCCCACCCCACCCAATTTAATACGCTGAACTGCATTGATGCAGGCAGAAGATGTCATTGATTCCCAGGTAAGTCACCATGGAGGTGAGAAATGCGAAGCATTGCCAAAATAAGTAATTCAAACCAAGGTTCGCAATATCAGTATCGGCATCAGTATCGGACCCTTCCTATGTGTACCGGGATCAACTGTATCGGTAGTATCGGCAGTTTTGGATCGGAGTATCGGAGTTTTTGATATCAGAAAGCAAATAATTATTAAAAATTTAGAAAAAAATATTTTTAAAATTTTGGTATAGTTTTAAGTATTTTCTGTGTTGTTTCTTAGTAGTTTTGAAATTGAATGAAATAATAGTAACTTATTAATTGATCTACCAGCGATAAATAAGTTTTTCTCATTTATATGCTTTTACAACCTTATTATACTTTTACACCCTTATTGATTGGTCTTTTTCATTCAATTTCTCAGCTGAATTGATTGGAAAAAAAACTCCTAAGGTCGGTATCGGTAGAGGTAGGTATCGAATCAGGGCATGTCAAACCGTATCGGTATTAAACGTATCGTATCGGTATCGGTGGATTCTGCATATTATGATTCAAACACAGTGCACCAAGCAAAGCATAAAGATAGCTTGGTTTTGGGGCTTAGAACACTTTCTGAGAAGTACATGAAGCTGGGGGATAATAAGCACACAAAGAAATAGATACAAGACTGGGCACAATGGTGTTTCGGATACATTAGTTACTGCTGCGCTCACGATCTCAGGAAAGAGGACCCAAATCATTGATATGACAAGGAATGGCAAACAAATGGTTAAAAAACTAATCAAATAATAGATAGAAAAGGAAAAACACGCAGGTCTCTTTCGGACATGATGAAACCCAACGATTAAAGACCATTATGGGTTTCACTTGAAGACTAACACAAATGGTAAGGACCTTAAGACTTGCAATTTTACGGGTTGAATGAAAACAATGTACAGCTTATATTGTGCAGTCACAGATACGACGTGACACTATAGAGACATGACTGATGTTGGTGTGTCCTAATGTTTGAAATATTCACGTCACGTCTGAAATGTTCCTGCAGACATAGCATCGATTTTGTAGTGCGTGTGCATCCTTATCCTACCCTCACTACAATAGGCCTTGTGAAATCAAGTCTATTTGAAATTGTTAGAAAATATTAAGTTCCAAGGTTCGCACATTTCTACTAGAACTGAAATATTAAGTCCCAAGGTAGTGGGTTAATATCTTGAAGGGTCTCATGTGCAGGATTACAAATGAAGTTACATTGTTGTGAGATTTTTCCTCTATAATGTCAGAAAGGGTACTGAAATTTGTAAGAAAATGACACTAACAAAGAATAAGTAACTGAAATATAACAGTGTACAAGCCTTCTTACTAAGTCACTCGCGAGAAGCTCTTCAAGTTTCCTTAGTTTGTTCTACTAGCTCTTCATCAATTTAGACTACTGAGTGCTGCACAAGCTTCTTCCTCCGAATACATTGTGATAAATGCCAATCCCCTGTTTCTACAAGTGTTGTACATTGGAAGCTGGAATAAAACATGTAGATTCAAATAATTAATACAAGAATGTTTCAATGGATATGAAATAGATGATATAGATCTATGCCAAAACATCTGACCTATTAAATGTGTTCACCCAAAAAAAAACCAAGACTTTATAAACAAAGAAAAAGATTAAAGGAAAAGGAAGACAGATTAAAATTAGAGATTGGAAAAAAGAACTATCATCATATTAAACAACCACCATTCACTGCGGGTAGGCAAAAGGGAACAAAATATGTTTTCTCAAAGCTTCTTCAGCTACAAGTTTGGATGTAGCATGGGATAGATGCCACGAATTGGGAGTAAAATGTTTTTGAGGAATTGTTGTGTTAGATACGTGTTACATACATATACGGATACAGATATGGATATGGTACTCCGGAGGAGTATTCTACAACCTAGCTGGGAACTTATTAATTTTGTAAAACGGTTCAATTAATGGAGAGAAGGCCACATTTTAGTCATAATGTATATGCAATCACATAGACAATAAACCCAGAAAAAAAGAAGTTAATGTTGAAGTTGAATATATAAAAACTCATCACTTACTCAAATTTTTAGGGCATAAAGGTGGAGGTGGGGAAATAGTTTTTTTCCCCACAAAAGTGGTAATAAGGAGATATAGAGAGTGTATCCATTTTCTATCTTTGGAAACTCCTTTCATTGAATATATAAACTTCAGTTAACCCCAAATATTTGGAAACACCCTCTGATGTGCTTATTTCCATTTGGTTGGAGTTCCATAATTTCGCATTAATGAAATCTTGTTGGTACCATTTGTATACACATGCAAAAGCAGTATTGTCGAGAAACTTCATTATATTGATAGAACAACACTCTCTTCACAGAGGGGATAAGTTTACCAACTGACCACATAGTTGGATGGTCAAATTATGTACATCTAAACTAAAAAAAAAAAATAGAAAATAAGTTGTGCACAATATGCAGTATCACTTGTTCATTGTCATCAAATTATTGATAATTTACACATCACAGGAAGATTCTTCCTGTGCTTTTTACAAGTTTGAGCTTGGGTGCTGCTCTACTTGTGCATTTCTTCAGCTTCTTTCACAATGAGCTCTGCTTCCTCGATGATCGGCTCCACCTTTGCATCAATTTCTTCCTTCATATGATCAACCTGTCGTAGCAAATACCACTTCAGCCAAGCACAAGAAGAAACCAAAATTCCCAACACAATAGTGACCGCGGAAAAAAAAACCTCTAAAAGCAATACTACGTTTCTTTGGTCAACAAACTATGTGAATTGTTTGTTCTACTAGATCAGCTGACCAAATACCTGGTGTACCACTTGCAATTTAATTTAATTTTTTTTAAGTTCAAAGAAAGCGACTAGGGATGGATAGAAATGTTAATTGTATAGAAAAGTAGAATTATTTTTGGTAAATAGTATTATATGGCAGGGCTGACCTTGCGGATGAATTCTTCAATCATTTCTGCAGTCTTTTCTACGAAAACTGCGTCCTTTTCAAAATCCAGAACCTCTTCCTTCAGTTCGCCGTCAGGTAGGGCTTTGGCCACATCTTCAGCTACCCTCTCCCCAATTTCTGCCACCTTCTCCGCAGCCTCTGCCACAGCTTCAGCAACCTTCTCTACTCCACCTAAGAAAGTGCTAAACTGTATCAGAAAACTTTGAACAAGAGAGAGTTTACACACGTATGTGCCAATAATGTCAGGGAATTTAGTATATGCTGCTAATGTTTTTGTAGTACATATCTGCTTTTTCCAACTACGTTAAGAATTAGTTTGCTTTTAGGAGAGATTTAAGCCTGTTTCATTTTCTTAAAGGAACCATTTTACAGAGATTGTTTTGTGATTGTTGTTTACCGCTTAAATTTCGAAGGATGATCTGCTGTTACTGCTAATAGGGGGATGATTTGGTTCGTCAAGAGGATGGTATACTACAATTAGTTCTATGAAATGTGTAGTGAAAGTGAAACATGATGGGCTATATCTTCCTTATTTTCCACATGAAAGCTATTATGTAGCAATGTATAACGAAAACCATTGTACAAAACCATTCTATAGCAATTTATTAAAGTCCATGTCACTGCAGTGACTGCACGAGAACTCTAGAGTTGTGATTAGGCTTAAGGATTGTATAGTTATATTACTCTAGCATGCCCCATAGGTTAAAGGCTCATTTGGGAGAGAGCAGAACTCACGTTATAGTATATATATAATTTTATATAATCCGCTTAAAATATGCACCAAAGGAGATTCAAACCTGGGTTGCTTTGATACCATATTAAAAAAAGTCCTTGCTACTGCACCAAAACTATAGAATTAGTGAAAAGGGTCGAGGATTATATAGTTATTGTGGAGAATAATTGTTGTGTGTTTTATTGATTGGTTACTCCACTATTTATAGGAAGTCTAGCCCCTCTTAATACTACATTTTCCAATGTGGGACTAAAGTCCCTTATTAGTTCTCAACACTCCCCCTCAAGATAGGCGATAGAAATTAATCACTCCCATCTTGTTACATAGCTTCGACAGACTTAATGAACTAAGACCCTTAGTCAGACAGTCTGCCACTTGTTCTTCTGAGCGAACATGATCAATCTTCAATATCCCTTGTTCCAGCTTCTCTTTGATGAAGAATCGATCGATCTCGATGTGCTTCGTTCTGTCGTGCTGAACTGGATTGTTAGCAATACTTATTGCAGCTTGACTATCGCTCAGAAGACGTAACGGTGCTCCCTTGTCCAGCTTCAACTCTGTCAGCAACGCTTTCACCCACAGCAACTCCGACACTCCCAAAGCCATTGCTCTGTATTCTGCTTCAGCTGTAGACCGTGCTACCACTGACTGTTTCTTGCTTCTCCATGAGACCAAGTTTCCTCCTACAAAGACACAATATCCCGTAGTAGACCTTCTATCGTCTATACAGTTCGTCCAGTCTGCATCGCAGTATCCCTCAATTTCTATACTTCTATTCTTCTTGAACCATAGCCCTTTCTCCGGCGTCTCCTTCAGATATCTCAAGATCTAAAACACTGCATCCATATGACCCGTTCTTGGATCATGCATGTAGCGATTTACTACACTCACCGCAAAATGAGATATCAGGACGAGTGTGCCCCAGATAAATCAATCTCCCTACAAGTCGTTGATATCTTTCACGATCACTGGCTCTCCTGCATCTGCTCCCAACTTGTACTTTTGGTCAATTGGAGTGACTGCTGCTTTGCATCCCAGCATCCCTGTCTCCTTCAGCAGATCTAGTGCGTATTTTCTCTGTGAGAGAACAATTTCTTGTTCGCCTTCACACACCTCGATACCTAAAAAGTACCGCATTGCTCCTAAATCCTTCACCTCAAACTCCTTCGCGAGTTTTGACTTCAGCTTAGCGATCTCGACTTCATCATTACCTGCGATTACTATATCATCCACGTATACAGCAAGTATAGTGATGTGGTATCTTGCATGCTGAAGAAAGACCGTATGATCTGCATTTGCTTGATAGTATCCCATGCCTGTAACAGCCTTTCTGAATCTGTCAAACCAGGCTCGAGGAGATTGCTTGAGTCCATATAGCGACTTCTTTAGTTTGCAAACTTTTCCATGCGACGTCCCTCCGTCTGATTCTGTAGCGTAGCACCCTGGCGGGAGTTCCATGTACACTTCTTCTTGTAGGTCCCCATGGAGAAAGGCATTCTTCACATCTAACTGGTATAAGCTTCCACCCATAGTTTGCTGCAATGGAGACCAGAGTTCTTACGGTGCTCATTTTCGCTACTGGAGCAAACGTCTCATCATAGTCGATGCCATATGATTGTGTGTATCCTTTTGCAACCAATCTCGCCTTTAATCGTTCCACCTTTCCTTCTGACGTCTCCTTTACTGTATACACCCATTTGTATCCCACAGTTTTCTTCCCTTTGGGTAATGGAACCAGCTCCCACGTCTTATTTTTCTCCAGTGCCCAAGTTCTTCCATCATTGCAGCTTTTCACCTTGGATCTTTCTTTGCTTCCTGCCAACACTTGGGCAACGAAGTAGAGTCTAATGATGCAATAAAGGCTCGATAATTCGAAAAAATGTTAGAATAAGACAGGTAGTTGGCAATATCATGTTCATAATCATCAAAACGACTAGGAGCCTTACCCGCATTGATGCGAGAAGATCTCCTTAAGGGAGCAATAGGTGGTGGAGAGATCATACCATCAGAGTCAGAGAGATCCGCATCAGAATCAGATTGATTCAGTGCGGGGGGCAACATCTTCAAGAGTTAGAGCAGGAGTAGACGAGGGACTTGGTACAGTAGGCACATGGCACGGTACAGGCATAGTACTGGACTTCTGTTGTCTCCTTCTGTAGACTTGGAGCTCCTTTTCCATTGTCTGCTGCTCCCCCTGTTTAACATATGTATCTTCTTCATCTTCTGTATCGGAGTCACTGCTTTCTTCCCCTTTCGTCCAGTTTTCTACGACCGGACATGGGACCGGATCCGACTACCACAGATGGGCTTAATTTTTCCCCCTCACATCTAACACCCGCTATGTTAGGTGTGTCACCAAACGTCGAACCATCATCCGAACCATAATATGGTTCCAGTTCTCTGAATGTAACGTCCATGCTTACAAATATTTTTCGCTCAACTGGGCTCCAACATGCGTATCCCTTCTGAGTTGCCGTGTACCCGACAAAGACACATTTAACCGCTCTAGGATCCAGTTTGCCAACTCCTGGCCTATTATCTTGGACAAAACATACACACCCAAATACTTTCGGTGGAACAGTGTACGTGGCTGCACCAGTAAGCATCTCCAGCGGTGTCTTCCAGTCCAATACCTGAGATGACATTCGGTTGATGAGATAAGATGTCGTTAATACCGTCTGCCCCCATAAGTGTTTCGGAACATTCATAGCCAGCATCATCGACTGTGCGACCTCCAGCAGGTGTCTGTTCTTCCGTTCGGCCACACCATTTTGTGCCGGTGTATAGGCACAAGAAGTTTGGTGTAGTATGCCATGAGTGGATAAATACTCAGCAACCTTCCTATTTGTATACTCTGTCCCATTGTCAGATCGTAAGCACTTAATTTTAGTGCCATATTGAGTTTCTACCCGGCGATGAAAGTCTCGAAACGCCTCAAAGACGTCACTTTTATTCTTCATAAGGTACACCCATGTCACGCGAGTATAACAATCAATAAAAGTGACGAACCATCGAAAATCGTTAATACCGGTTGTAGGACAAGGAACCCATACGTCTGAATGTATCATATCAAAAGCAGTCGAACTCCTACTACCTGAACTCACATACGTGCTTCTGGTATGTTTACCCAACTCACAAGCATGACAAAATAACTTCTCTTTAGTAGCCCTTTGGTATAAGGACGGATACATTCGACTAATAATTTTAAAAGAAGAATGATCGACATGCCGGTGGTGGAGTAGCAAGTCATCTTTGACATTGCGCCGTGAATCTTCTGGTGGTGTGTCTGCTACCAGAGATGCCAAATATTTGTCCAGTCCAGTCATGTCCAAGTACCACAGCCCCTTATGCCATGTGTCAGTCCCTAGTCGTCGTCCTGTCCCCTTCTCCTGAAAAGTCACCGTAGGAATGTCAAAGAAAACAGTACAGTTAAGATCAAGGATAATGGCACTAATAGAAAGAAGATTGACAGGAAAAGACGGAGCATGTAAGACATTGGTGAGAGTGAGAGAAAGGGTGCATGCGACAGTGTCTTTACCCATGACAGGGCTGGAGTTACCATCAGCAGTCTGAATGCTCTCCGGCGTCGGTAGGTGAGTATAGTCCTGGAACTCATCGCGGGATCCCGTGACATGGCGAGATGCCCTAGAGTCCATAATCCAACCGGGTTGGTGGACAGCTGCTGCAAGAGCACGTGCAGGTATACCTGTGCCGTTTTGGGCAAAGCAAGTGATGTGGTCCCCCGAGGTAGATGACGTCCCATTACTGTCGTCCGAACCCAGCTTCGTGCCGCGTAACTTCGCGAGGAACTCCTTCTCAAGAGGGGTTAACTCAGCCAGGTGATGGTCGCCCCCTTCCTCCGCCAGATTAGCTTTGTGTCCTCCAGAATAATTTTCCCGTCTACCAGCTTAACCGCCTCTACCACCACGACGTCCTCCGCGGCCCCGTCCACGATTACTCGACTGACTGTGCAGGGGTTTGGGACAAAATCTGATGTAATGCTGATACGGGCCCACTTTTTAGGCATTTCAGTTATTTAGGCATAAAGGGGTATTGTGGTCTTTCACCACAATAACCCTCTTAGGGTTTTGTTTCTCCTTTCTATTTATAGCTAGGGCTAGCCGTCATTAGTTTTCATGCTTGGATTGAGAAAACTCTCTCAAGTGTCATTCAGAAGGATTTAGACTTTGTCCGTCCATCAAAGTTGGGAGTTTGTTCTTTTCTCTAATAAAGATCGTTATTTTCCTTTTAGTTCTATTTTTCTATAAATTATTTGTGAATCGATCTGGTCGATTCACATCAATTGGTATCAAAGCTCTCTATGAATCCATGGCGCACGAGACGAGGAACACGATCGAGGAGAAGATCCGAGGTCTTCGGGAGGACTTCACCGCCGAGATCCGAGGTCTTCGGGAGGACTTCACGGCTATAATGACTCTCTTACAAAACATCTCGAAGAAGATCAACGGCGAGGAAGCGGAGGCGGTAACAACCCAAACCCTAGGCGATCAACTAGGGTTTGCTCCTGCGGAGGGGGAGGCGACCGAGGAGGAGGAAGGACCGGCCGGCGGCCGCTGTCCCGCAACCGCCGTCGCCGCCGCACCTCCGGGCTGGGCCCTGGCGGCCGACGATCACCGCCGGACAGCAGCCGAGGGCCGCGGAAGCGCCACAGCAGGCCGCGCGAGCCCAGGCGGGGTCGCGGCTGCTGTGGGCGGCCGCTGGCCGGCCCCCGACCGCCACCCAGGGCCAGCCGGCGCCAGGGGAGCCGCCGGCGAGCGGCTGTGGCCGGACGCCGCCGACCATTTCGGTCCCGACGGACCGGCGCCACACCCGGGAGAGGCCCTAGGGCTTGGGGCCCCCTATGGGGGTCGGACGATGACAGCGAACTACGGAGATCGGTTCGCGGGTCCGGAAAGGGGCTTGGCGGGAGTTCCGGCTTGGACGGGAGGAGCGGAACCGCCAGGAGGAGCGAGGCACGCCGGAGGCAGCAATTTCTTTGGAGAAACGGCGGATCCCGCCAACTTCCAGAGAGGGGATCTACCCCCACGACGACCACCACGGAGGAAGAGGAGGAGGCGGAGGATCCGACGGAGAAAGAGGCCGCTATAGCAACATACGCAGTTCCCAGATTTCCACCTTGAGGACAAGGTGGCTCTTTTAGGGGGCGATATTGATGCGGGCCCACTTTTTAGGCCTTTCAGTTATTTAGGCATAAAGGGGTATTGTGGTCTTTCACCACAATAACCCTCTTAGGGTTTTGTTTCTTCTTTCTATTTATAGCTAGGGCTAGCCGTCATTAGTTTTCATGCTTGGATTGAGAAAACTCTCTCAAGTGTCATTCAGAAGGATTTAGACTTTGTCCGTCCATCAAAGTTGGAAGTTTGTTCTTTTCTCTAATAAAGATCGTTATTTTCCTTTTAGTTCTATTTTTCTATAAATTATTTGTGAATCGATCTGGTCGATTCACATCAAATGCCCTGAGTTACCACAGTTGTGGCAAACACCGGCCACAGAGGGAGGCTGATTGAAGGCGGCAAGGGCAGACTTGTCAAGCTTGCTCCCCCTGGAAAGAGCCCTTATTGGGCATCAACTTCAAGCGAGCCTCTTCTTGTGCCATGGCAGCTATGACTTCTTCTAAGGTGGGAAAGCATGGGCTGTGCCAGGAGTACATTCCTTCTATTCTCAAATACAGGGTTAAGACCCTTCAAGAACTTCATCATCCGTTGACGCGAAATATAATCCAAGAACTTTTGGAAATGTTTCACAAATGCGGGTTCGACTTGGGCATCTTCCATCCCAAGAGGATCATAGTGATCCATATCAGACCAGAACTTCTTCAACAGTGCTGCATACGCAGAGATGGTGCGGTCGTCGTGGGCCACCCTATCAAGTTCATCCTGCAGTTGGAAGACCCGCATAGGATTGCCCGAGCCAGAGTACATATCCTTCAAAGTCCTCCATATATCAGCAGCAACCTCCATCGCCTCTACATTGCCCGACACCTGGTCGGTCAAGGAGACGGTCAACCATCCAGCCACAACATTGTTGACAATTTCCCAAACAGCAAACTCCTTTGAGGAGGGATCATCTGGCGCCTTGGTTTGGCCATTGACGTAGCCAACCAAGCCACGTCCCTTCAGCGTCCGCATGGCCTGCCGTGACCATTTCAAGTAATTGGACGTGCCTTCCAACTTCGTCTCCAACTTGTCCAGCTTCCCCATTTTGTAGGGTGATGGATCCACATCAGTATGGATCACACGTGGGGTCGCCTCGGTTAATCTCTTTGATAAATATCATCAACCAAGGCCTTCATCTCATCTGCTGTCAGTTTACCACTGATCGAATCCATGGCGTCTTCAACGGTGATTCGTCGTCGTCGTCGTCTACGTCGGCTTCGTCTTTGTCGGCGTCGTCGGCGTCGTATGTATGTAAAGTCTTCAACGGAGACCTTACGACTGCGCGTTCAACGTGGCCAACACCGGCGCGCGCATGTAGATCCTAATTTGCAGATCGAGAACCGAAAACAAACAAAGCATTTGTAATTCCGGAGGGCGTAATCTAGGAACAGAATGTGCAAATAAGCATTTGACAGCCATCCGTCGTCGAAAAACCACCCACATAATCTCTCTCTCAAAATTAGGGTTTTTTTTTTTCGAAAAGAAGAAAAAAAAAGGAGGGGGGCGTCGGGGGGGGGGGGGGGGCAGGGCTTCGGGGGGGGGGGGGGGGGGCAGGGCTTCGGGGGGGGGGGGGGGCGTCGATAGGGGGGGGGGGGTAGGGGGGGGACTGCCGGTGGGGGAGGGGGGGGTACTGTCGGTGGGAAAAGGGGGGGAGGAATTTTTTTTTTTTTTTTTTTTTTTTTTGTGGTTATGGCTTTGATACCATGTAGAGAATAATTGTTGTGTGTTTTATTGATTGGTTACTCCATTATTTATAGGGAGTCTAGCTCCTCTTCATACTACATTTTCCAATGTGGGACTAAAGTCCTTATTAGTTCTTAACAGTTATATTATTTAACACAACTGTTTTATGATTTCTATTTACCGCTTAAACAATCATGGATGTGTTGTTGTTCCTGCTAGCAGACCCCGGCGTTGTTGTTATCGTTGCTCCTGCTACTAGGGAGATGAGTTGGTAGTTGGTACATCAAGGATTGTATGCTACAGTTGTTAGTACTATGAAAAATGTTGGACAGAAGTCAATCCGATGGATCAGACTAAACCAGAATTCCAGGCATCAAGAAGTATAAACATCAACGTATACCAAACGAGCCGGACAAAAATAAAAATCCGTCGCCGCTGGGTTAATTGGTAAAGCATGGGTGTGCGTTTTCGTGTTCTTGTGCTGGGGCGTAAATCGCGTAGCCTGTGAATAGGGTAGGCAGGTATGTTATTCGGAAAACATAAGATGGAACCCTAATTTTTCTTGGTCTCTCTTGATTCTCTCTCTTTTCTCCATATACTACTGTTTGCTCACGAAGTCTAGTAAACAACACGACACTTACTATCAATAAGAGCAAAAATACGATCTGTCAGGGCCGGCACGGAGGGGTTAGGTTTCCCTATCCGGAGCTAATTTTGGTTGCTCCTTGACCCTTATTATGGATCGGTCCTAGGGTATCACCCGCGACCCCAACCTCTTGTAGGGTCATGCTAAGCATGGAGGGTTACCCTAGCAGAGAGGGTTGTCCAAGTCCGAAGTCTTGTCAGGCTTACCCCTAGGCCGGCCCTAGGTGCATAACAATTTAGTACGATGATGATGATCATGATGATGACGGGAACCGTACCTTCAATTCTTAAGGCTTTCTTGTAAATTGGTGCTGCCAAGAAAACAATTGAAGCCAATACCCATCTTGCCCTGTGATAGGAGCACGAACAATCCATCAAAAAGTACTTATAAAAGGGAAGACACAAATCATGTTGAGAAACTACAACAGATCAAATTAAAAGTCTGACAAACCATGTTATAGGAGGAATATTTGGACCGTTCGATCCAGCTGCCTGTGCTTGTAACGAATTTGTCCCCCTTACATGAATAAATACAACCATACTGATCACTAACAAATGAAAAAAAAAAACTAGTAAGAACTAATTAAAGGGCACGTACTTGGAAATATATTCAGTTGCTTCTCCACCATTGACGGCACCAGATGGCTGCATGACTTGAGACATGGAGAGAGGGAGAAGTAGAGGTTTCCAAGAGAGAAGGAAGGAATGGTGGAGAGTTTGGGCAAGAAAGAAGACCACAGAGGCTGGTCTTCAAAAGTAACACTTATTATACTTTAGATAAATTACATGTTATAATCACAAGTTGATAGGTTGGAATATACTTACTGCTCATTTTAAGAGTAGATAAAAGTCACTGTCAGCCAGCATATGAGCATATTAGTAACTTCTGTGGAAACTTTGAAAGTTGACTCCAAATTAAGACCTTTGGGTTTTAGCAGGCCTTTTTTTGGTGGAATGGAACTTCATTTGGAAAATCAATTTTATTACGATTTTTTTTAGGTTTTTTCTAAGACACCACCCTTTTTGCTAGGGGCTAGCCCAAAAATGTTTCAAAATATTACAAGTTTGCCATCAATTTTTTTTACTTGGGACTAGCCCAAGCAAAGGTATAAATACCAACTTTTGTTTTCTTTTTCTCTCTCCCTCTACTCTTTTCTTTTCTCCCTCAACTCTTTTCTTCTCTCCCTCAACTCTAGGTCAAAGAATTTAACCCCAAGTTTTTTCCAACCTACATTTTTTTAAATTTTTCTCTCAACTCTAGGACATTGATTTTTATCCCAATTTTTTTTCTCAACTCTAGGTCATTGACTTCTCGCATTTATTAGTAAGTCATCGAATTTTATCCCTAAAATTTCGACAAAAATTGCTAAAACGGAGGTCCAAATGTCATTTTTTTACGATTCTAAAATTTGGAAGGCCGTCTAACGATGAAGCTGTTAATCTCAGACTCCTCAAAGATACGCTCATTTTGCGACAAACCGGGCCTCGTTTCGACCTCTCAGCCAAAAGTTATGACCCTCCAAAGTTCAACTGACCATAAAATGCACCGGAATGACCATTCTCCGTCTTAATTTACACGGAGAATGGCTATTCCCAGTGTTAAAACGTAGGTGAATGACCATTCTTCGTGTTAATTTACACGGGAAGAATGACCATTCTCCGTGCTCCATGCTAAATTACAGATACTTACAAATAGGACTGCCATCCCCTGGCAGTCCTACATTGAATTAGGACTGCCAGGGTACTGGCAGTCCTAATTCAATGTAGGACTGCTAGGGGGGTGGCAGTCCTGATACTGGATCAGATAGTCATTCTCCGTGCTAAATTACACGGAGAATGGCCATTCTCCGTGCTAAATTAAGAGTTTTCAGTTGAGGAGCTCCTCATAGAGTTTGATAAGTAGGACTGCCAGCCCCAGGCAGTCCTATACTGAAGTAGGACTGACAGGGTGCTGGCAGTCCTAATTCAATGTAGGACTGCTAGGGGGGTGGCAGTCCTGATAATGGATCAGATAGCCATTCTCCGTGCTAAATTACACGGAGAATGGCCATTCTCCGTGCTAAATTAAGAGTTTTCAGTTGAGGAGCTCCTCATAGAGTTTGATAAGTAGGACTACCACCCCCAGGCAGTCCTATACTGAAGTAGGACTGCCAGGGTACTGGCAGCCCTAACTCAAACTTGCTGTTGCAGCAAGTTTCAGTCAGGACTGCCAACACCCTGGCAGTCCTACTTTAGTGTAGGACTGCCAAGTGGGTGGCAGTCCTGATACTGATACTCTGTACATAAAAAATAACAATTTATCATAAGTACATAAACAACAATAATTCATCACAACTACATAATATTTCACATCCAACTTAAGATTCATCACAATAATTCATCACAATAATCCAACTACAATAATTCATCCCAATAATTCATCACAACTACAATAATTCATCACAACTACTTAAGTTTCACACATTCCACATCCAAATTAAGTTTCAAACAAGTACATAACTATTCCACATCCAACTTAAGTTTGAAACAAGAAAAATATCTATATCCAACTATATATTATGCCGAGCCTTTGAACGAGACTCCCTATTGTTCATGAAGGGGAAGTCGACCACGTCGTCGATGCGATCAAGCTTGTTGGCGACCGCGACACTAGTGTCACTTTGGCAACCTCTCCGAGCTTCGGGCGCCGGTTCGAAAATTGTTATCGGACGCTCGAGAGGACGTCCCGCACGTTCCTTCCGCTTTGACACGGTGGACCGTATTCTTTTGTTAGCGGCCGGTGGACTGCATGACAACATACAGTTATTAAATAATAGAAACAGCATGCATTACCCACCCCCATATGTCATAACAGTAGGACTGTCAGGCCTGTGGCAGTCCTACTGAAAATCAGGACTGCCAGGACTCTGGCAGTCCTGATTTTCAGTAGGACTGCCACAGGCCTGGCAGTCCTACTGTTATGAGACCCGAACTGCCACAATGACATGCTAGTTTGTCGTATTCTAGGGTTAGGGTTTCAACATAAAATGTGGGTTTCTTGTGTTCAAAAATTAGGGAAGAGAACGTGAAAGAGATTCTAAACCTATTTTATCAAAACTTTTTCAAGAATTAAAAATATTCTAGGGTTTCGAATAGAATGTACAAAATTCTCGAATAAATTAGGGAAGAACGTACCTGGATTTCGGTTGCTTTAACTTGCGTGTCATCTCTTCGAGAAGGTTGTGAAAGAAATCTTGGTGGAGGAATTGGGAATGGAGTGGTGGAGAAGAAGAAATTATGGTTTTAGGAGAGAAAGAGGGAGAGGGAGAGAGCACTTTTTTTTTCTTGAGGAGAGAGAGTGTAGAATGAAAATGAAAGTGAAAAGAAGGGTTTGGGGGGTTGGGCTGCCCCTAGCAAATTTTGGGTGCCCCTAGCAAATTTTCCACCTTCTTGGGCTGCCCCCAAGTAAGTGATGCCCCCTAGCAATTTTGGTAGTGCCCTTAGAAAAAATCTTTTTTTATATAGAGTAATAAAGTTTTACCAAATTGCGCATAGGGGGACGAACTTTTCGAATTGCAAATGGGGGGACCGCCCTCCAACTGAGTTGGCGGCTCCTGCCAGCCCTCCAACTCAGTTGGCGGGTTGGGGGCACCCCTCCAACTCAATTGGCGGGCTGGGTACTGCGGTTTCCCTAAACCGACAGCCCCACCCAGCCCTCTGTTTTACTCGTTTTCACATCCCCCATGTATTTCTACCCCCCTCCCTCCCAACTCTTTCTCACCACATCCTCTCCCCCTCTTTCACAGAATACACCCCACCCTCCTTCACACTCCTATTTCCTCTTCCTTCATACTCTTTCAAGTTGTAGCAAAGGCGATAAGTTGCCCCCGGCAAGAAAAATGTCCGAATTTTTTTTTGACACTAGTTAAATATTTTTATGTTTCCAAATTCATAGTAATGAAACTATTGTAGATTTTCATATATTAATCATATTTATTATTATTATTTCGGTAGATGGATGACGAAAATGACGGTTTTATTCCAGGTGGACCTATTATTGAAATGATTAAGAATCAACGAAAAAATCACATCTCTTCTAAGATATTTACTGGAGAGGTATATTTGAAATAAATTTGTAGTTAAATGTCCAATTTATTTAGTTAAAAATAGTAGATTTAGTTAAATGTCCTATGAATTTTATTTAGTTAAAAATAGTATATTTAGTTAAATGTCCAATTTATTTACTGCTAATTTAGAAATTTTTGATATCTAATTTAGTTAAACTATTTATAGTTATTCGATCATGACCTTGAATTACGTACCCGGGAGCATGGAAGCTGGCGGAGACAGAGAAGATATCGAATCTGGGAGTTAAATTCCGTCCAGAAGGCTTTGGTGCAGTCTTTTGGATTTCACTACTTAGATGAAATTAAGTTTCTCATCCATGACGTTCACCTTATTGTTAGTCTTGCTGAGCGCTGGTGGCCAGACCACAACACTTTTCAACTTCGAGTGGGCGAGATGACCATCACCTTATGTGATGTGGCAAACATATTAGGTTTGCCTATTACTGGTGATGCTATATACTTCGATCATACGACCTATGCACCCGATCTGATCAAGAGATATCTCGGTATTGCACTTCAATCAGATATAGGAGGTAGCAGTTTTGTAAGATTAACATGGCTTCGTGAAAACTTCATGGATATAGATCGTACAATCGATGAGGAGCAGGTTGACGTAGATGATACACGGATATGTATCTTAATTTAGTTCCAATTGTGAAGACTTAATTTTTAGATTACTGATATGTCTATTTTCATATTATTCGATGTACTAGAGCATACTTGATCTGTTTGTGTGGTGCTCTTCTATTTCCTGATGCATCGGGAGGTACGATAAATGTTAGACTTCTACCATTCTTAGATGATTTGACCAAACCCACTGATCATGCATGGGGAGCTGCTACTTTAGCATAGCTCTACGCAATGTTGACCGAATTTGTGACTGGAACTAATCGCAAGAGTATTTGCGGATGTATTTCACTAATTCAGGTAAATCTCTAAGCGACTTTAGCATATCTTTATTTTAGTGTATCTCTAATACGATATTTATCTATTGTAGTTTTGGTCATACGAACATTTTTCTATTGTAGACCGATCACTAGTATGACTAGTGATTACGGAGTATTTCCGGTTGCTATTTGATGGTCCATAGATGTAGTCGATCAACAGCACTGTACGTACAAGGCTGTGTCACTATATAGTGAACAATTTGATACATTAGAGTGTAGCGAGGTAACGAAATAATTATTTGATAATAAGTATTTAATTTATTATAGTTATCATTGATACATGGTCGTTAAATCGGTGATCTGGGTACCTTATACAATTAAAAAGGACGATCCAGAAATAAAAAGATCCTCATATTTTTTAGTATGCATAGATCGTATGTTATATACGATCGATTCACAATATATCACCCGGCAGATCGTGTTCTTCGTCAGTTCGGTATGAGCCAAATAATTCCCGCTAATCCACCAGTAATCAGTTATGGTACATCCAACGCAAGGACTAGAATCAATGCTATGATCGATTCTTGGAACATTCAAATGACCAATTTCAGTGTGATTGACATGTCTCCGATGATCCAATCTCTAAATGAGTGTACATCCTAACCTTTGTTACTAATTTTTTTCACTTGATTAAGTAAAAATATCTTCCAACATATTAAGTAACATGTGTTAAATATCTTTTACGCAGATATTGGTGATTACAATTATAGAAAATGGTGGGGTGCCCCTCGTATGATCAACAGAGCATACCAATTTGAGGAGTGTAAAACTCCTAAATTTCTACTATATTTTTATTATTATTAAATTTGGTACTGATTTAAAATTTTGTATTGTACGTCACGTAGTCGTATTGTACGTCGTGTGCGAAGTTTCGTTTTTCATAATTGCTCGATGACTGCGAATATGTACAAGCGTACATATTTTTGAAAAAAATATTTTTTCTATTTTTCGAAGTAATATAGATAATAATTATTTCTAGCAATCATTTTCAAGTTTATGATTTTAATTATGAAAAGCTTTTCATTTATACAGTTATAATAATAAATAATTTTTTCTATAAAATGGTATATTAGAAAAGTATAATTATGTAAATATTACTTGTACATACATATATATATTTAGTAATTATTTATTAGTTTATTTTAAATAATAATATAATTTTTGAAATTATTATTATATGTATTTTTGAAAAATATATTTGAAAATTATTGTGGCCATTTTAAATCTCGATTTAATTTTATGGATTTAATTTAAATAGTACAAAGGTAGAATTTATAGATTTAAATTGGATTTGAGTTGAATTTAGATTTGATTTCATTGATTTAATTTAATACATGAATTATCAAATTGGGTTTTAACTACTCCTAATCCTATCCAAATGGAAATTTCCACATCCTATAAATAGGCAGGTACTCCTCCATATTATTTTTATCATCCACAAATTCTTCCACAAATTTTTTCCACAAACCCTAATCCCGTGCATCGTGTCCGTGCCCTTATTTTTCCCTTTTCACTATTTTATTTACATTTACATTTTACCTTCTTCGTGTCCACATGTCGGACACGATTTCGACACAGCAACCCAATCTCTGATCCCTAATCCTAAACTAATCCCGCATCACCCTGACAACAACTACCCGCCACGACTGTCCCCATTCTTGCACGATCAACCACAACATCACCGGAGTTCACCACCACCCTAGCCTGCTCTTTTCTCGTTCACCACCCATCGATCCCGACATGGCCAACCCCACGGCCACTCCCCGGCCTTCCCTCTTCCACCGACCACCACCAATGCCACAAGAATCAACGCCGCCACAACTACCAAAATCACCACTGCCACCACATCACCAAAACCGCCACCACTACCATTGCCATCGGCCACCCACCAGAAATCCCCAAGACTCCTCAACATCACAATCACCACCACCGGCGGCCACATCCGCCACCACCATCCCCAGAAGAAAGAATAAGAAAACCCAAAAACCCACCAAACTCACCTCCGTCGAGCCCGACCAAGCCTGTCGACGTCCGCACCCGGCCACATCAGCGCCACCCCCGCTTTCACCGAACCGCTTCTCCTCGAACCCCGTTCCCGCGCTCCTCCGAGCCGTTTTACCTCGTAAGTACGGTCGGTCGACGAGCCAGGCGCCGGATCCTCCCAACTGACGACCGCGTGCGAGTATTCCGGTCACGCCGACTCGATTGAATCCCCGCGCGCCGCCCTCTGGTTCATCGACCTCCGCGGGGAGTCACACCCGTAGGCCGCTCCACCGCCATCCGTGCCTGATCGCCGGTCGACGAGACCGCACAGGGAACCGCCTCCGCCGCCGGCCGACTTCACCTAAACCCTCCGATCGCCGCCCCTCTCCGCGTCTGCTCCGCCTAAGCCCCTCCGCGCCTGGCCTCACCCTCTCTCCCCGCAGCTCCTCTCCGCGGCCGAGCACCACGCCAAATCGCCGACGCCGCCTCGGAAAACCCGACCGCCCCCTTTTCTCACCGAGCCCACTCTCTCTCTCTCTACATCCTCGCTCTCTCTCTTTCTTATTTTCCTTTCTTCTGTTCTCTGGTTATTTTTTTGTTTCTTTCAAGAGAACAGCTGTTCTCAATTTTTCTAAATTATTTTATTTTATTATTTATTTATTTTCTAGTTATTTTATTTTGATTTGTGTTTTAAAAGTAATAAGTATTGACTAGAATTTATAATTATTATAATTATTATTATTATTATTATTATTATTATTGTTACTCCTAGTATCTTCTGTCCTTGTAAGTATATATATTCATCATTATTATTTTTAGTATTATTCTAAAATATTTTTCTAATGGAATATTTCTCATCAAATATCGTATCTTGACAAACTTAGAATTTCTAGCCTAAAAATATTTTGGACTAATAAAAATGTAGTTTCCAAGTTGTTTTCATATATTTACGTAAAAATTTATTTTTAGTTTTTCTTTTTCGTTTCTCAAGTATATTATTATAAATATTTCCTAAAATAGTATTTTGACAAACTTAGAGTTTTAGCCAAAAATAATTTTTTTTTGACTTTAGGTCTTTTCCATAAATATGATTTTACTAATAATAATCTACTTTTCAAATATTATACGTAATTTCAAATATTAGTATCTCTATTATTTATCATTTCTCCTTTGATTTTCCCTTTCTATGACTAAGCCCATTATTTCTATCCTCCTACAAATTCTGTCCTTCCTCCTGTCCACCCTAACTAATTTGACCGTCCTGGACCCGATGGAACTGTCCGTGCCACCATCAAAGGTCACTTTGTATAGTTGTTGTACCGAATTCGCAGTTCGTGCCACCTTGATCATCGCGGCACACCAGGCGTCCTACCGGGCAAGACACCTTGCCATTTGCTGTGTATTTATTTTAGCTCATATTTTATGCATTGTTCATTTTTTTATGCAAAATAAACTGTGATACATGGCATAACCTGTTAGAACTTACTGTTCATTTATATTTCCTGCTATGTATTATTTTTCTTACACATTAAACCTAGATTTAAGGGACCACCTTGTGTGTTGCATTCATTGGCCTTGACATGTTGTACCACGAGGTTGTGTGTCGCATACAGAACACGGACGTGCATGATTGGCTGGCCACCAGTACGTATAAGCCGTGCGATAGGAATAACCGCTAATAGAGGTTGCATGCTTAGTTTGACTTAGCAGTTATAGAGGTTACTGTTGTGGATACAATATAGTAGGCATTGGGCGGGGAGGACAATTCCTTAGCGTATGGGCTTCGATGCACTTTCTCTTGTGACCCGGAAGCTCCGCTGGAGATACGGGGTTGATGATCCATGATTACTGACGGCTACTGACGTTCTGCGAAATGTCATGCTCTTATTGATGGGGCCTCTGGTACCCCAAGGGGGGACCATGTCGATCCTATTTAGCCAGGGCCCATGCGTAGGAATGATTGTTCTTAACTACATTTCACTTAGAACGGTTAGGCACCTTTATATGTTAGGTACGAGTACTTTTGATTTGGGTACTTGTATCTGACCATGGCTTGGAACAATAACTTGTCGCGGACTAGTTTGTCACATCTTGTCCTTGTTTGGTTGTAGGTGTGAGTTACTACTCCGATGAGAAGGTATTGAACCTTGTTGGGGTCCGGATACCATATTGGATTCATATCATGGAAAGATACGTCACCGTGAATTAGTTTACCATCTCTTGTCCTTGTTTGGTTGGGAGGATGGCAAGCTCGTTCAATAGGTGTGTATTGGACCATGTTATAATCTAATTGACTTATTTATTTGAGCAATATTTATTCAGTTTATATGGCATGATATTATGTGTCTTGTTACATCTCTCTGAGGACCTGGTTATCTCCCCAGGTGTGTGCTCTTGTCTTTCACAGGTGCTCTAGCTCTAGCCGTGATCCGCTCTATTTCTTCGAGGATGATTGCACTTTGATCGTCTTCGCTTCGCTCGCCAAAATCATTCTTTTGTATATCATGTATTTCTTTTATTTTGTTGGTAGTAGATTTGTCTCCGCCCAACATATTGTATCAAGACAATTTCATAGATGATTATATGATATCTTTTATTCATTTATTTCGTGTGGATGAGATTAGTTATGGTTCAACTGTATTTTACAGCTTATGTATCCATACGAGACCTATGTACTTCGTATGAATACAGCTGGCATGTCTACGTTCCTAGTCCTACGTATTTTGGGACTGGGGCATTACATATTTTTGTGGTGGCCCATGCCGGTCAAGATAAATTATTTTGTTACTTTACCGTACCAAGCAAGCCTGCGTATAGGATTAGAAGTCTAGGATCTCATCCACATACTTGACCTCTTTCCTCGATTCTCTATTCGAATTACCGTTCGACTCATCAACTGCATCTTGCTTGATTTCTCCTATCATTATTCTTATCTTCTCCTTCGTGCTTGCTAGAGATTGACCCTACTAGTTAGATGTCCCGAACACCCTTAGCTTAATTCTTTAAGTTGGGTAGAATACCCCACGACCTGACACACCATTGACCATTAAGGGAATACAAATAGTATTATCTAGACCATAGAGACTAGAGGAATTTAACCCAATTGGTCAACCTAGCCTTGGTCAATAAAGCCGTAGAATGATTGTATAGGAATAAACAAGACTTAGATTCTTATGACTCTTAGACTATTCATATTGGTTCTTTATTTCAATCTTAATCTCACGTGCCTATATTTTTACTATTTAGACAAATGATGCTAATGTAGTCTAGTTTTTGCAAGCTCAATTCTTTTATTAAGCTTGTTTCAAGACATATGTTATTTGGGCATGTCCACTAACATATTGTCTAGTCAGAACCGGTGTATGATGGTCTGATCAACCGAGTGCACTTTGGTTCGCTTATATCTATCGTTCTACGTGGATGGGGACATAGCTAAACTTGTCCTTTAGAGTCCCATCCGCGACTGCCTTGACAGCTCCCTTTGAAATTATTCGATCGTCTTTGAATCACGTATTCGTATTCGATAAAGCCTCCTTCGAGCTCTATATTGCTTTCGCCTTCACCTATTTTAGAAGGACGAAGGCGTTATACTAGAACTTTCTCTAACTGTCCTATCACCATTACCACCCAATGTAACTATATCTTTGTCTTGAACTACTCGACCTTTCCCTCGACCCAAAGTCTACAATCTTGACTTTCTAATCACTTGAATTTAAGAGTGATTACAATCGTCTCTTAATCATATCCTCAACCTAGACTACGACCATATAAACTTTTTTAAGGAACCCTTCTATCTACCGTTGTGCCTTCTCACCCCCTACGAATTCTTAATTTTGAGGACGAAATTCTTTTAAGTTGGGTAGGATGTAAAACCCCTAAATTTCTACTATATTTTTTTATTATTACTGATTTAAAATTTTGTATTGTACGTCACGTAGTCGTATTGTACGTCGTGTGCGAAGTTTTATTTTTCATAATTGCTCGACGAGTGCGAATATATGCAAGCGTACATATTTTTGAATAAATATTTTTTCTATTTTTTGAAGTAATATAGATAATAATTATTTCTAGCTATCATTTTCAAGTTTATGATTTTAATTATGAAAAGCTTTTCATTTATACAGTTATAATAATAAATAATTTTTCCTATAAAATGGTATATTAGAAAAGTATAATTATGTAAATATTACTTGTACATACATGTAACACCCACTTTTCTAAAATAAGGGTAATTTTAAACTTTTGTAAAAGTTTATTATTTAATAATAGGATTTATGATTTATGAATTTTTTTAATTAATTTAATACTATTTAAAATTGGTAAATTATAATTTTGATGTGTTAGCTAGTGAACCCTAGAACTGTTGAGCCTAGAGATTAACCATGACCATGGGGACCTAACCATGTGATTAGAATGACTATTTACAACTTTTTAGGGTAAGGGTATTTTGGTCATTTTGTGACTTTTGAATTATTTAGAATTTTGATTAATTGGTGAATTTTAGATTATTTTAATAATATTTAAATTGATGTATTATAATTTTGGTCATTTTTTATATTTTAATATTTTGGGAAAATTTTATATTTTTAATATTGTTTTTATTGGATTTGTTTAGTAGGGTTTGAGTTTCGTCTCGTTCCGACTTGTATTGTGACCCGGGTAGCTTAAACTCTAGATGAGACCCAATATTAAGTTAAGCATGGCCCACAAAATCCAACATTTAAGTTAGTTAATTAAACTAATTTTTATCATGTTAGAATGGTTAAGTTAGAGACTCAAAACTAGATCATTTTTACCCCAAACTTGAACCTAGTCTAGACTTAACCATATGAGACTAGAGAGGGGAAATTAGGACATTTCCTATTAGCCCTAATGGACTCTTTATGGCAGCCACCTTTAGGGGAGAATGATTCATTCCATTCATTACAATCTTGCCTCTTTTATTTTTTTTTTGTTCTTCCCTAATTTTAGAGAGCCTTCCCATTGATTTGATCTCCAAATCAAATCATTCCTTCACCAAACCTTCCCTCAATCATTCCCATTCTCCAAGGGAAGGGTGCTACCAAGGATTGGAAGAGGAGTGCAAGGAAGAGTGTCCACTTTGAGGGATCTTCGTATCGGAGCCGTGTCCTAAAGGATTTTATTGGGATTCCACTCCCAATAGATAAAACCCATCATCTAAATCGATTTCCTTTGCATATAAATTAGTTTTGAATCCGTAGGATCCATCCTCATGCATGTGTCCCATTTAGATTCAAATTTGAGGCCATTGGAGCTCTCTTGAGGATTTTAGATATGTGTCTTGTGTCCTACTTGATAGATCCCAAATTAGGACACCCCATGTGTATGTATGTATGATAATAGTTTAAATAGATATTTAAATTCAGTTTTTGTCACGTCCCAGAACCAGAATACTGGAGAGCGGGAGAATGACTCATCCAGCTACGTATTACGGGTAGATAAATACCGTATAATACGATCAATGATGTCTAAAAGACGAGGGGGTGCATACTACATGAAAGTCTCACTATGGTCATTTCACATCTATTGTCTCAATCATTCAAATAAGAAACAGAAATAGAGAACATGTAAGATAAAGCAGTAAGGCATCCCAAACGCTCAGTTAAAATATTCTTGATATCTGGCTTTACAAAACATAGCCAGATGATGAAGCAAGGTATACACAATTGTTTATCAGCTGCAGTCTGACTTAGTTACAATTATGTAAAAGTAAGTACAAGACAATCCGACTAACATGTCTGTAATGCCTGTGGTTCGTATCACGTATTCTTGGAATACGTGTATATATTTTATTACATGATTTCCTGGCTTGGCATTTCCTTCCTGGCTTGGTCTATTCCTGGTTCGGGTTGGTTGGTTCGGCTTGGCTTGGTTTTGATTGGGTTCATGATGAACCCAAAGTGAACCCCTACCTACCACCACCATTTTGTATTTATTAGCCCTCTTTATTCTCTCTCTTTATTTATCATCTTCTTCTTCCTCATTTACTTCCCTACCTACCAGAGAGAGAAGAGAGAGGTCTAGGCAAGTGCAACTTGCTTCATGGAGGAACTCCAATTTTATTACTTCATTCTCTTCCTCACTACATTCTAAAGCACTTTAGTACTTGGCATTTTCACTTTCCATGGCTAGATTCTTGTAGATCTATGTTTATTTTATTTTCGGATTTCTTGGGTTTTGATCTACTTAATCTTGTTATTTCTATGTTTTGATGGTTCCATGTTGTAGAGGATTTTGTTCTACCCATTTTGACCTATGGAAGTTCGGATTTGGGCTCCGGATGAAAGTTTTATGAAGCTTGGAAGGCATGGGTTCCTAGTGTTCTTCTCCTCGGAATTTTGGAGAAGAAGAACAGTTCCCTGGCGCATGGCTGTACTTGACCGCATGAGTATTCATACGGCAAATCGCCATCATCCACATGAGACCCTTGTACTTCTAAACCGTATGAAACTTACTCCTAGCCGCATGAGGCTGAGTCTCATACTCAGCCGCATGGGCTCATTTCCCATCAGTCGCATGAGTCTACATGGACTTAGTTGCAGGGCTGGGAACGAACTCTTCTCGAGCCGCATATGCAACTGTTCCCCCCAGCCGCATAAGCCATCGCATTGACCCAGCCTCATGCGTCCTCATTTCTTCTGGGCCGCATGGGTTTTGCTATGTGAGCCGCATGGACTCGAGTTCGCCATCAGCCGCATGAAGACCCCTTTCTAATTCGAGCCGCATATGCGCTCACCTCCCTGAACCGCATAAACTCAAGCACTTACCGGCCGCATAGGCCCTGATCCCCGAGCCGCATGAGAACCCTAGACCCTGGCCGCATGGACTTCTGAGTCCGTGCCGCATGATCCCGATTAATTCCAGCCGCATGCGCCTTTGCATTTCCAGCCGCTGGCGCCCTTGTACTTCCAGCCGCATGCGCCCCCTCCTTTCCTGGCCGCATATGACTGAACCGCATGACTTTCTCATGGTCCTGTGTACTATTATTTATCATTATTTGCCCATGTTTCGTAACTCCTTTATTAGATATTTTACGCCCATTTTATATCCTTACGTCTTTTGTCATGAACTTGATTTTACTTATATGTTTGGAGTTGATAATGGAGCACGACCAGTGACCCGTCGTGGTGCACTCATGACAAGAAAACCTGACCTGACCTGATAATGGCCCGTCTTGGCGCACTCCGGACTAGTACACTTGATATGATAAAACCTGACATGATTATCTCGAATAGCTGTTGCGATGGCTACCTGACATGACATGACCTGTATAATTACCTGGACACCGTAGGCGATTGTGCTTGTACAAATAACCAGTCCTGTCTTACATCATGTCTAGGAGGGGACTCCTGAGTACCACGGTCAGGAGTACCCATTGAAATGGACTAAGGCTAATAACTAGATTAATACATTAGTCATGAAGAGATCTCCCAGCTACAGGCAATCCCGTACCTGGGCGCGCTTGGGATCTATAGCATGCCGTCGAGTAGGGCACATTTCTAGCACACTGTCATGTGTTACACCCTTCAAGCTACTTAAGGGTACATACATTTCCTGGACGATGTACCCACCTGAATTCAACCCTAATCTTTCGACCTGGGTAACCTGGATGGTCTGTAGGGCTTGTGGCTGTGGAATAATCTCACTGCATCTTGCTAGTAATTAGGCCTGTGATAACCCTAGTTAGTTAAAGTATCAAGCCGTAATTCTTGCTTGGCCGTGAAATGATTGGATGGAGTTTAACCAGTCTAGTCTTGTCCTGATCCTGCTCCAGATTGCTATATGACCAGAATGCTTGTATTTTACCGATAAATAGTAAGAATTCCAAGTTCTGTTCAGACGAAAGGTTACAACCCCGGTCCTTGTTTGGTTTACGGGTTGTAACCTGATTATCTGAATAGTTCCATGGTTATCTCGTCGTATATCACCCTGATGTATTTTTTTAATTCCAGTTTTTACCTTATTTATACTCTTGTGATGATTGCTGGTTTTAGTTCCTAAGTGAAGCTTCCTTTGTGGCACTTGCTCTTTCTGGGATCTGACCCAACTGGTTTTGTATGGCCAGATTTCGGAGCAGCTCCAGAGGATCTACCGACTTTCCAGCCAGATGGTGGCCACTAGACGGAACCCTGGCAACGAGTGGGTTTATTTTTGATCTCCTACTTATTGTAAAAATATTCTTTTAAGGCGTTTAGCCGACGAGCACCTGTTTAGCTCGATTGCACTTACTTATTGTCTGTCTACGGGCTGTAACATGATTAACAGATCCTAGGGTTGATCATGTATGACTAAACTCTTGCTAGTCCTCACATTTTGTAACGACTAGCTTCATGATCAGCTGAATATATAATATTTGGGATGCCTTATTATTGTATATTTAATGATCATACATCTTGTAACATTTACTTACTTGCTGGTGATTGAGACGCTAGGCTTGTTCATGACCATAGGAGACTATTGGCTTGTAGTAAACCCTCATGTATCTAGACAGCCGTGACCGTATAGCGAGATGGAATCCATTTCATTATACGTAGCTGGCTATGTCTGCCCCCGCTCTCCAGTATTCTGGTTCTGGGGCGTGACATGGTTTAAGTGGTGGCCCATGCAGGTCTTGTAAATCAAGATATGTGAGGGTTTACCGAATAGATGTCTCAATCAGTATTCGTCCTTGATCTCTGCTCGTATCTTCTGAATCCCTGGATTCTTGTCCTGATCATGTGCTTGTATCGTTGATCTGTCCTGGTCCTTCCTTATTGTTTCCTATGTCGTCTTCTTCAGCGGCATTATTCCTGGACCTGCCGGCCAGCAAGGCGGAGCACCTCCTGCGGACCAGCAGCAACCCGGAGATCAAGTCCAGCACTCCGGAGTAGCCTCCAGAGTCGAGCCTATTGGAGAAGAGCCCCCAGTTCAGCCAGTTCAGCCTGCCGAACCTGATGATGGCACATTAGTAGGACTCGTCAGGACCTTGATAGCTTCTCAAGATCGTCGTGGAGATGCCTTGCAACAGGCAGTGACGGATGCTTTGACCAGAGGAGGTCATCAGGGTAACAGCGCGGCCAACAGCTTCAAGCGCTTGAACCCTCCATTCTTCGACGGTAGTAAAAATGCTATTGCGGCAGATGCATGGCTTCAGGACACAGAGGTGGTTCTAGAAGCAGCCAGGACTCCAGAGAACGAGAAGGTGGCCGTTGTGCCTACAGTTGTTAGATCTTGCCCGCAGCTGGTGGGCAGCTCAGGCCGTTGGATTACCAGCACCTATTGCTTGGGCGGTGTTCAGAGAGAGATTCCAGACCAAGTATTTCGATGCCGTGGCTCGGTATGATCTACAGACGAGATTTACCAATCTGAAGCAAGGAGGAAGGACGGTCGATGGATATGCGGCCGAGTTTTCCAGACTCAGTCGGTTTGCTCCCACCTTGGTGGCAACCGAGTATGATAGAGCCCAGCAATTTCAGCAGGGCCTTTACCTAGAGATCTTGTTGGCAGTTGAGCAGTTTGAGCATCAGACTTTTGATGCAGTCTTGAGAGCAGCTAGGAGGCATGAGTAAACCTCCCAGAGGATCGTAGATAGGGCTGGAGGTCGTAAGAGATCTCACGGCCAGATGAATCAGTCTTCAGCACCAGCCCCGGCAGCCAGGGCTTTGACTATTGGAGCTCCGAGACGGGCGGCCTCAGTAACGTCGGTTCAGCATTCCACTCCGACGTACCCTCAGCAGCAGAAGCAGAAGCAATCTTCCGCAGTGGGTTGTTCTCATTGTGGGAAGCCAGGCCATGTAGTGGCAGAGTGTCGCAGGGCACAGGGATTGTGTCTGGCCTGTGGAGCACCAGACCATAGGGTTGGATCCTGCCCGAATAGGGGTGGTTCATCATCGTCCAACCTTTCCAGCTCTTCGGTGAGAGGACTAGTACCGGTCCAGCAGCAGCAGCAGCAGTACCCATTGTCGAGGCCCTTGCCGCCTCAGTCCCAGATGTTCCAGCAGCAGAACCCCCAGCAGCATGTACAAGCCCAAGCCTTGAGTCAGAGCAGGCAGCAAGGATTTCAGCAGAGGGGACCAGCGCCCCGAGGGCATGGTCATGCTATGGTGATGACCGCAGAGGAAGGATTGGCACCAGGAGAGGTAGTGGCAGGTACTATTCTCGTCAACTCCTTTCCAGCTTCAGCTTTATTTGATTCCGGTGCATCGCATTCTTTTGTGTCTGTACGATTCGCGACACGGGTAGGATTGGAGCCCGAGTCATTATCAGTAAGGCTCAATATACTTACTGGTAACGGACTTGTGGGAGTAGATAGAGTGTTTTCCTCGTGTCGGATCGTAGTTAGCGGTAGAGAATTCTCCGCTAGATTGATAAAATTCCCGATGGCCGATTATGATGTGGTCTTAGGGATGGATTGGTTGAGGAACCAGTATGCTAGAATAGACTGCCACATTGGCAGGGTTGTCTTTAGCATTTCAGGTGAGCCAGAGTTTTCCTTTTCCCGAGGTGAAGTTGAGCCTTCTCCTCCGATATTGCGGATGGCAGTAGCAGCAGTGCAGTTGCCCAGGATAGTAGATGAGTTCCCAGATGTTTTTCCAGAAGAGCTTTCAGGTATGCCTCCAGAGCGGGAAATCGAGTTCACTATAGACTTGATTCCCGGGACAGCCCCAGTGTCAGAGAGAGTCTACAGGATGGCGCCGTCAGAGTTGGAGATATTGTACAAGATGATTGAAGAACTTCGAGCCAAGGGATTCATTCGTGCTAGTGGATCGCCTTGGGGAGCCCCGATGCTTCTTGTGAAAAAGAAGGATGGTACGTCCAGGTTATGTGTTGATTATCGTACCTTGAACTCCGTGACAATCAAGAACAGATATCCTCTTCCGAGGATAGATGACTTGTTTGATCAACTCAAGGGGGCTTCAGTATTCTCAAAGATTGATTTACGCTCAGGTTATCATCAGATCAGAGTCAGAGAGCAGGACATCCCGAAGACAGCTTTTAGATCGAGATATGGGCATTGGGAGTTCCTTGTTATGCCTTTTGGAGCAACAATACGCCAGCCGTATTCATGGATCTCATGAATCGCATTTTTATGCCTTACTTGGATCAGTTTGTGATTGTGTTCTTGGATGACATCCTGGTCTACAGCAAGAGTGAGGCAGAGCATGAGCAGCATCTCCGTGTGGTTCTTCAGATCCTCAGAGAGCACCAGTTATATGCCAAGTTCAGTAAATGCGAGTTCTGGCTCGATCGCATTTCGTACTTGGGTCATATCATCACTCGAGGAGGAGTAGAAGTGGATCCCCAAAAGATTGTGGCTATTGAGTCATGGCCAGTGTCCAGCACAGTTGCAGAGGTTCGTAGTTTTCTTGGATTGGCCGGCTACTACCAGCGGTTTGTTTCGGATTTTGCTCGAATATCAGCGTCATTGACGCAGTTGACCCGCAAGGATGCGCAGTTTGCTTGGATAGCAGAGTGTCAGAAATCATTTGAGAAGTTGAAGCGAGGCCTGATAACAGCTCCTATTCTCACGCTTCCAGATGGAACCGGAGGATTCTCAGTATATTGTGATGCTTCAGGCAGAGGCTTAGGATGTGTTCTGATGCAGCATGGGAAGGTAATAGCTTATGCATCACGCCAACTTCGTGATCATGAGAGGAATTACCCAACCCATGACTTGGAGCTGGCAGCAGTAGTGTTTGTACTTAAGTTGTGGAGGCACTATTTGTATGGAGATAGGGTGGAGATTTTTACCGACCACAAGAGTCTGAAGTATGTTTTCACTCAGAAGGATCTTAACATGCGTCAGAGGAGATGGCTGGAGCTTCTTGTGGATTATGATGTCAACTTGCAGTATCATCCTGGGAAGGCCAATATTGTTGCAGATGCTTTGAGCAGGAGAGCCGGAGTTTATTTCCTAACAGCGCAACCAGAGCTGTTAGCAAATCTTCAGAAGATGGGTATAGAAGTTGTTCTCCCTTCCAGTATAGCATTGATGGCCAGCATGCAAGTTCAGTCCACTATAGTTGAGAGGATCCGGATGGCGCAGTCAGCAGATTCCAAGCTTCAGCGACTCAGAGCAGAGTGTGAGGCAGGACGAAGACCAGAGTTATACATTCATGAGGATGGTATACTTCGACATGGTAAGCGTCTTTGTGTACCCAGCGGAGATATCAGGCAGGAGATCATGTCAGAGGCGCACAGTTCTCAGTATTCCATCCATCCTGGCAGTACGAAGATGTACCGAGATATCCGTCAGCACTTCTGGTGGAATGGCATGAAGCGGGAGATAGCTCGGTTTGTCTCTCGGTGTTTGGTTTGCCAACAAGTCAAGGCTGAACATCAGAGACCGGCTGGACTTCTTCAGCCCTTGCCGATTCCAGAATGGAAGTGGGAGCATATGACCATGGATTTTGTGACTGGACTACCTAGATCCCCAGCTGGTAGAGATGCTATCTGGGTTATAGTTGATCGGCTCACGAAAGTGGCTCACTTTTTTCCATTCAGAGTTGGTCAGTCGACGGCTCAGCTAACAGAGATGTATCTTAGGCAGATCGTCAGATTGCATGGAGTGCCAGTCAGTATCACCTCGGACCGAGATTCCAGATTTACGTCGCACTTTTGGCGTAGCTTGCAAGAGAGTTTGGGGACTCGCCTCCAGTTCAGTTCAGCTTATCACCCGCAGACAAATGGCCAGTCGGAGCGCACGATCCAGACTCTTGAAGATATGTTGAGATCATGCACACTTGACTTCGATGGTTCATGGGAAGATCACTTGCACCTGGTAGAATTCTCGTACAACAACAGTTTCCAGGCCAGTATCCAGATGGTACCGTTCGAGGCACTGTATGGTAGGAAGTGCAGATCCCCGCTAGCCTGGAATGATGTTGGAGAGAGACAAATGCTTGGTCCAGAAATGATCGTTCAGACAGTTGAGGTGGTCAGGAGAGTCCGAGATCATCTTAGAGTTGCCCAAGATCGCCAGCGCCATTGGGCCGATTCTCATCGGCGCCCTCTCGAGTTTTCGGTCGACGATCATGTATTTCTGAGGATTTTGCCTAACCATGGCATCATTCATTTCGGCGTCCGGGAAAAGCTTAGTCCTAGGTATATAGGACCGTTCGACATTCTGGAGCGAGTAGGAGATGTATCATATCGTCTCGCTCTTCCGCCGTCGCTAAGCAAGGTGCATGACGTGTTCCATGTATCCCAATTACGACGGTATATCCCGGACCCGAGCCACATCCTGGATCATTCAGAATTGGTTGTTGGTACCAACTTCGTATGAGGAGAGGCCCGTGTCTATATTGGACCGAAGAGAGAAGATCCTCAAGAATAAGACTATCAAGTTAGTCTGAGTTGCTTGGGGTCATCACTCTTTGGATGAGTCAACGTGGGAGCATGAGGATGATATCCGATCACGATATCCGGACCTGTTTGACTCGTGAGGTATAATGTCTTTCTTATGCCTCATGCCTTCGATTCCTTGCTTGCATGATTGATTGATTGCCTAGTATAGCTCGCTTGTTATTAGTATAGCTTGTCATTGCCCCTCTAGCCTCTTGATTAAATTTCGAGGACGGAATTCTTTTAAGGTGGGTAGAGTTGTAATGCCTGTGATTCATATCACGTATTCTTGGAATACGTGTACATATTTTATTGCATGATTTTCTGGCTTGGCATTTCCTTCCTGGCTTGGTCTATTTCTGGTTCGGGTTGGTTGGTTCGGCTTGTCTTGGTTTTGATTGGGTTCATGATGAACCCAAAGTGAACCCCTACCTACCACCACCATTTTGTATTTATTAGCCCTCTTTATTCTCTCTCTTCATTTATCATCTTCTTCTTCCTCATTTACTTCCCTACCTACCAGAGAGAGAAGAGAGAGGTCTAGGCAAGTGCAACTTGCTTCATGGAGGAACTCTAATTTTATTACTTCATTCTCTTCCTTACTACATTCTAAAGCACTTTAGTACTTGGCATTTTTACTTTCCATGGCTAGATTCTTGTAGATCTATGTTTATTTTATTTTCGGATTTCTTGGGTTTTGATCTACTTAATCTTGTTATTTCTATGTTTTGATGGTTCCATGTTGTAGAGGATTTTGCTCTACCCTATTTTGACCTATGGAAGTTCGGATTTGGGCTCCGGATGAAAGTTTTATGAAGCTTGGAAGGCATGGGTTCCTAGTGTTCTTCTCCTCGGAATTTTGGAGAAGAAGAACAGTTCCCTGGCGCATGGCTGTACTTGACCGCATGAGTATTCATGCGGCAAATCGCCATCAGCCACATGAGACCCTTGTACTTCTAAACTGCATGAAACTTAGTCCCAGCCGCATGAGGCTGAGTCTCATACTCAGCCGCATGGGCTCATTTCCCATCAGTCGCATGAGTCTACATGGACTTAGTCGCAGGGCTGGGAACGAACTCTTCTCGAGCCGCATATGCAACTGTTCCTCCCCAGCCGCATAAGCCATCGTATTGACCCAGCCTCCTGCGTCCTCACTTCTTCCGGGCCGCATGGGTTTTGCTATGTGAGCCGCATAGACTTGAGTTCGCCATCAGCCACATGAAGACCCATTTCTAATTCGAGCCGCATATGCGCTCACCTCCCTGAACCGCATAAACTCAAGCACTTGCCGGCCGCATAGGCCCTGATCCCCGAGCCGCATGAGAACCCTAGACCCTGGCCGCATGGACTTCTGAGTCCGGGCCGCATGATCCCGATTAATTCCAGCCGCATGCGCCTTTGCATTTCCAGCCGCTGGCGCCCTTGTACTTCCAGCCGCATGCGCCCCCTCCTTTCCTGGCCGCATATGACTGAACCGCATGACTTTCTCATGGTCCTGTGTACTATTATTTATCATTATTTGCCCATGTTTCGTAACTCTTTTATTAGATATTTTACGCCCATTTTATATCCTTACGTCTTTTGTCATGAACTTGATTTTACTTATATGTTTGGAGTTGATAATGGAGCACGACCTGACAGTGACCCGTCGTGGTGCACTCATGACAAGAAAACCTGACCTGACCTGATAATGATCCGTCGTGGCGCACTCCGGACTAGTATACTTGATATGATAAAACCTGACATGATTATCTCGAATAGCTGTTGCGACGGCTACCTGACATGACATGACCTGTATAATTACCTTGACACCGTGGGCGATTGTGCTTGTACAAATAATCCAGTCCTGTCTTGCATCATGTCTAGGAGGGGACTCCTGAGTACCACGGTCAGGAGTACCCATTGAAATGGACTAAGGCTAATAACTAGATTAATACATTAGTCATGAAGAGATCTCCCAGCTACAGGCAATCCCGTTACCTGGGCGCGCTTGGGATCTGTAGCCTGCCGTCGAGTAGGGCACATTTCCAGCACACTGTCATGTGTTACACCCTTCAAGCTACTTAAGGGTACATGCGTTTCCTGGACGATGTACCCACCTGAATTCAACCCTAATCTTTCGACCTGGGTAACCTGGATGGTCTGCAGGGCTTGTGGCTGTGGAATAATCTCACTGCATCTTGCTAGTAATTAGGCCTGTGATAACCCTAGTTAGTTAAAGTATCAAGCCGTAATTCTTGCTTGGCCGTGAAATGATTGGATGGAGTTTAACCAGTCTAGTCTTGTCCTGATCCTGTTCCAGATTGCTATATGACCAGAATGCTTGTATTTTACCGATAAATAGTGAGAATTCCAAGTTCTGTTCAGACGAAAGGTTACAACCCCGATCCTTGTTTGGTTTACGGGTTGTAACCTGATTATCTGAATAGTTCTATGGTTATCTCGTCGTATATCACCCTGGTGTATTTTTTTATTTCCAGTTTTTACCTTATTTATACTCTTGTGATGATTGCTGGTTTTAGTTCCTAAGTGAAGCTTCCTTTGTGGCACTTGCTCTTTCTGGGATCTGACCCAGCTGGTTTTGTATGGCCAGATTTCGGAGCAGCTCCAGAGGATCTACCGACTTTTCAGCCAGATGGTGGCCACTAGACGGAACCCTGGCAACGAGTGGGTTTATTTTTGATCTCCCACTTGTTGTAAAAATATTCTTTTGAGGCGTATAGCCGACGAGCACCTGTTTAGCTCGATTACACTTACTTATTGTCTGCCTACGGACTGTAACATGATTAACAGATCCTAGGGTTGATCATGTATGACTAAACTCTTGCTAGCCCTCACATTTTGTAACGACTAGCTTCATGATCAGCTGAATATGTAATATTTGGGACGCCTTATTATTGTATATTTAATGATCATACATCTTGTAACATTTACTTACTTGCTGGTGATTGAGACGCTAGGCTTGTTCATGACCATAGGAGACTGTTGGCTTGTAGTAAACCCTCATGTATCTAGACAGCCGTGACCGTATAGCGAGATGGAATCCATTTCAATATACGTAGTTGGCTATGTCTGCCCTCGCTCTCCAGTATTCTGGTTCTGGGGCGTGACAATGTCGGTGCCAAACGACAAAGTATAAAGTAAATAAAAAACGAGTGGGGAAGTAAGGAACCCACTCGAGTCCTCCTGCGATCATCCCTCTAGTATTGACCATCTTGGAGGTGGAAGTAAGCTGAGTCCTCGGGAACCGGCTCTAAATCTGGCCATGCAAAACCAGAGAGGTTAGACCTCTAATAGCAAGTACCGCAAGGAAGCACGACATGAGGAATTAGAACTAGTGGTAAGAATTAAGAATAAAATAGATCTCTGCTTGCTACTGGGATTCGCACAACCTCACGACACTTCAAGCCAACTTCCCAACCAAACAAGGACAGAAGTTGATCCGTCATGTCCTGACGTTCTGCTCATCTCAGTTAGTGAACAGAGTAAGTACAATACACAAACAAGTCAACTTAAACGGCCATGCAACTACGACGGCTTGCTACTGTGAGTTCCAAGTTATCTTAGAATTATACAATAAGGATTCCTCAGTTCTTACTATGTGCAAGCAAGGCTAGTTTATCCAGTCGATCAATTGCGCCAATCATGAATTAGACGAGTCCCAGCGGGACGCCCATCATCAATATACAATAAATAATAAAAGCAGATACCGCTCCCTGCCCGTGTGACAGATTTGTAGTATCTGTGGGGACCAGCCGGCCTGTCGGGCACTAATAGTCCCAAAGAGGGCTGCCATGTAAGAACTCGGGAATCCATCCTCTCCATGTAATCATTATTTTATTTAACTTAGTAGCCTCTATGTTAAGTGAAATCCCATGCCGTGGGTCATGGTCATTCAGAAATGAGTACTTCCGTACAAAGTACGATATACCCAACTCTACAACGATTACCCGTACGGTCAGGTTGTAGGTCTAACATATCGTAATACAACAATCAAAACTAACCACGGAATAATCATGCCTTGACCATAAAGTACACATGCTATTTTGTAAAAATAAATAAATAAATTGAAGCCTGCCTGTGTGTCTATATGTCAATATTCGGGATCGGCCAATCGATTATAATAGTTCATAGTTAATATGAACGTGTCTCATTCATTCAATTCAATAGGATGACTAGCCAGTCTCTTAGTTCCAACTAGGAACGCATGATCAATTATTAGTCGAAGTAACAGTCGGGGTCACTTCGTGACAAGGCACGAAAGTCAAACTAGTATTAAGCATGGTCGAGTCTATAACTAGCATAAAATAGTTGGGAACATATTCTTGAAGCCAAGGAAAAGATCTACAACTTTCATGTTGGGAGTTAGAAGAAATTTTAGCCACAATTCAGTCAAAATAGGATATATAACAGTCAGAAACAACCAAAATAGGCATTACGCGGCCTATTCTGCGACATGCATGCGGACCAACTGCGACATGCGGCATATGCGGCCCAACTGCGACACCATATGCGGCTCAACTGCGACATGCGGCCTATGCGGCCCAACCGCGACACCATATGCGGCTCAACTGCGACATGCGGCTCATGCGGCCCAATCGCGACACCATATGCGGCCTACTGCGACATGCGGCCTATGCGGCCCAACTGCGACATCTATGCGCCTCAACTGCGACATGCGGCTCATGCGGCCCAATCGCGACACCATATGCGGCCTACTGCAACATGCGGCCTATGCGGCCCAACCACGACATCTATGCGGCTCAACCGCGACATGTAGCTCATGCGGCTCATTTGCGATACCATATGCGGCTACTGCGACATGTGCCTCATGCGGCTCATTCACGACACCATATACGGCTACTGCGACATGTGCCTCATGCGGCTCATTCGCGACACCATATGCGGCTACTGCGACATGTAGCTCATGCTGCAGATGAATATAGAAATGAACAAAAATACTTTTGGCCATAACTTCCACAAAATAAATCGAAATCTAACTTTTCAAAAGCCAAACTTTAGTAGAATTAAATTCTCTACAACATGGAACCACTTATTTTCGAAAACAACAAGGTTTGATAGATCAAAACCCTAAAATCCATATGAAAACCAAAACTTAAAACTTAGATCTATACCCAACCATCCATGGAAATCAAGAACTTCAAGACCTAAACTTGTAGAGGAAGAGAAGATGAACAATATGGACTAAAAATAAATAGGGATGCATGAAATCCCTCATGGTGTGCAAGATGTACTTGCCTCTCCAAATGGGTGGGTGGGAGAGTAATGGAAGAAGAAGAAGAGTAAGAAGAGTAATGGTGAAGTAAATAAAGAGAGAGAAAAGGGGATGGACTTTAAATGAAGGGGTAGTGGTAGGTGGAGGTTTGTTTCGGTTCATGATGAACCAACATAATTAAACCAATCCAAGCCGAACCCAAAGCAAAGCTAAAGCAGAGTAAAAAAGCAGAAAGTAAAATACGGAAATAAAATTACAGAAAATTAATTAACATAAAATTAAAAGAATTTAAATACAGAATAATACATGATAAATATTAAATAAATACGTATTCTGGGAACGAAAAGTGACATCTCTACCCTCCTTAGAAAAAATTCCGTCCTCGAAATTTCAAATCCAAGCAGGACAAAAATGTCAGAGCTAGACTAATCTAAGTACAAGTAATTGGAACAAGAAATCATTTTATGATGTCAACAGCAAGTAACATATCTATGTTTAACAATCGACGACACCAAGCAATTCTACTTATAAGGTGACGTGCATGCGGAGTTAAAACAATCAAGGTATACAGAGAGAGATATACCTTGTGAGTCAAACAGGTGCGGATACCGTGATCGGATATCATCCTCACGTTCCCATGTTGACTCCCCTAAAGAGTGATGATCCCAAGCAACCCGGACAAGGCTAATTGTTCAGTTCTTGAGTATCTTCTCTCTTCGGTCCAAAATGGACACAGGCTGTTCCTCGTAAGACAGGTTGGTACCAACAACCAGCTCAGAATGATCAAGGATATGGCTTGGGTCCGATACATACCTTCGCAACTGAGATACATGAAATACGTCATGCACCTCTCGTAATGAAGGTGGAAGGGATAAACGATAAGCAACATCGCCTATCCTATCAAGGATAACAAATGGGCCCACGTACCGCGGACTCAATTTCCCGCGAACGCCAAACCTAATGACCCCACAGGTAGGTGAGATCCGCAAGAACACGTGGTCCCCAACAGAAAACTCTAGCGGCCTACGATGCTGGTCCGTCCAATGACGATGCCGATCCTGCGCAACTCGAAGTCGCTCTCTAATTTCCTTAACCAATTCAACTGTTTGAACAATCATTTCCGGGCCTAACATCTTTCTCTCCCCGATATCATTCCATGCTAGTGACGACCTACACTTCTTACCATATAGAGCTTCAAATGGCGCCATCTGGATACTGGCTTGATAACTGTTGTTGTATGAGAACTCAACTAAGTGCAGGTGGCTCTCCCAAGATCCTCCAAAATCCAGAGTACAAGCTCGCAACATGTCTTCCAAAGTCTGAATTGTTCTTTCTGATTGCCCGTCTGTCTGGGGATGGTAAGCCGTGCTAAATCTTAACTTGGTACCCAGACTATGATGTAAGCTCTTCCAGAAATATGACGTAAAACGGGTATCTCTGTCTGACACAATACTGACAGGAACTCCATGCTGTCTGACTATCTGTTGCATATACAACTCTGCCAACTTTTCTGTAGATTGTCCTACTCTGAAAGGAAAAAAGTGTGCCACCTTCGTAAGCCGATCTACTATCACCCAAATAGCATCTTTACCACTTGGTGATCTCGGTAAACCGGTCACAAAGTCCATTATGATGTGTTCCCACTTCCATTCCGGGATAGAAAGCGGTTGCAATAATCCAGCTGGCCTCTGCTGTTCTGCCTTTACTTGCTGACATACCAAGCAACGGGAAACGAATCTAGCTATCTCCCTCTTTATTCCATTCCACCAGAAGTGCTGCTTGATATCTTGGTACATCTTGGTCCCTCCAGGGTGTATAGAATATTGAGAACTGTGAGCTTCTGTCATAACCTCATGTCTGATATCTCCACTAGGCACACATAGGCGTGATCCAAACCTAAGCGTACCATCTTCGTGAATTTTCAACTCCTTTCTGAGTCCTGACTCACATTCTGTCCTAAGCTTCTAGATCCTTGGGTCCTGTGCCTGAGCTGCCTTGATCCTGTCTACCAAGTCGGATTGAACTTATAGACTTGCCAAAATTCCTACATTACTAGGAAGTATAACCTCGATGCCCATCTCCTGAAAGTCTTCTAAGATATGCTTCTGGGTTGTCACATAAATGCGTCGCCTCTCCTGCTAAGAGCGTCTGCTACCACATTAGCCTTGCCTAGATGATACTGAAGCTCCACGTTGTAATCCTTGATCAACTTCAACCATCTTCTCTGCCTCATGTTCAGCTCCTTCTGGGTAAAGATATACTTCAGACTTTTATGGTCTGTGTACATGTCCACTCGGTCACCATATAAGTAATGCCTCCATTGCTTCAAAGCAAATACTACTGCTGCCAACTCCAAGTCATGAGTTGGATAATTTTTCTCGTGGTCTCGAAGTTGCCTAGATGCGTATGCTATCACCTTCCTATGTTGCATGAGGACGCACCCAAGTCCTTTTTCTGACGCATCACAATATACTGTAAAACCTCCAGGTCCAACTGGCAATGTAAGAATAGGCGCTGATATCAACTTCTGCTTCAGATTCTTAAATAATGCCTGGCATTCTGCCGACCAAACGAATGGCACATCCTTCCGTGTCAAGCAGGTCATGGGTGCTGAAAGCCTTACAAAGTCTGATACGAACCTTCTGTAATATCCTGCCAATCCCAAGAAACTCCGTACATCATCTACGGTCTTGGGTACTGGCCAACTCTCTACTGCTTCTACCTTCTTGGGATCCACTGCTACTCCAGCTCCTGATATGATATGACCCAAAAATGAAATGTAATCCGACCAAAACTCACACTTATTGAGCTTGCATACAATTGGTTCTCTCTCAGAACTTGTAACACTTTCCTGAGGTGGTCTTCATGCTCCTCTTCACTGGCAGAATATACGAGAATGTCGTCAAGAAATACAACGACAAACTGATCTAAGTATGGCATAAAGATGCGGTTCATCAAATCTATAAATATTGCTGGAACATTGGTCAAACCAAATGGCATTACTAAGAATTCATAATGCCCATACTTTGACCTGAATGCTGTCTTAGAAATATCCTCCTTCCGAACCCTTACTTGATGATACCCTGAACGAAGATCTATCTTGGAGAAAACTCTAGCTTTGCTCAACTGATCAAACAAGTCGTCGATCCTGGGTAGTGGGTACTTGTTCTTTACTGTCGTCGCGTTAAGCTTCCTGTAATCAATGCACAATCTGGATGACCCATCCTTCTTCTCCACAAGTACCACTGGTGCTGCCCATGGTCATATGCTAGCTTGGATGAACTTCTTCTCCTTCAGTTCCTCTATGTGCTGATATACCTTGGCCTGCTCTGAATCTGCCATTCTGTAAACTCGATCTGATATTGGTTTAGTTCTAGGTGCCAATTCTATACTGAACTCAATATCTCTAATCGGTGGTAGACCTGGAAGTTCTTCAGGAAATACGTCTAAAAACTCTTCAACTACCTTCGGAACTTGAACTTCTTCCATTGCCATTATTACTCCCTGCTCTTGCTGAGTTGCCACGGATCTAACTAAGGTGAACCGCTTCATGCCTGAAATATCAAAAGATACACTCCCTCTACGACAATCTATCGTCGTATGACTGTCTTTCAGCCAGTCCATGCCTAAGATAACATCGAAATTTCCAACAGAAAATTCTATCAACTGGGCGGGTAAGGAATGCCCGCAAACTACAACGCTACACGCTAGAATAACTCTACTAACTCCTACGAGCCTATTGCTAGTGAGTATATTCAACCTCCCGGGCAATGCCTCGAACTCCATTCCTAGCCGTGTCGCAAATTGTGCAGATATAAATGAGTGTGATGCTCCTGAATCAAATAATGCTACTGCGGGATATGAGGCGACGAGAATGTTACCTGCCACAACATCTCCCGATGCTAATGCCTCTTCCAAGGACAGAGTGAATGCCTGCCCTCGACCTCCTTGCTGGTTCCCATGCTGTGGCCTAGCCTGGTGCTGTTGCTGGCCCCTGCCTTGATGATACTGGGGTAGTCTATGCTGGGGTTGCTGCATCAGCGGTCCTTGCTGCCGAAACATCTGAGCCTGTGGCATCAACGGACGCTGGGCCAATGGTCTCACTGCCACAGCTGGTCCTCGATACTGGCCTGCCCCTGGTGCTGGCAGAGCAGGAAACTGTTGCATTGGTCCTCCTGACCTCGAATTCATGGGACAGGTGGTAACCCGATGATCTGGTGTCACCCCCATTTTTCATTCTACGTATTTCCAGTATACGTATACGGAATCCTGACATGTATTTTATTTTTCCTGCCTAGCTAGCTAATTTTAGTTTAATCTTGATTAGGTTCATCATAGCATGTAATGGTTTACTTGGTTTATGTTGGGATGGCTCGATTTTTTAATTGGTTTGGGTTGGTTTGGTTTAAAGTGTGTTGGAACACCTTAGCCTATGCTCCACCCTCAACACACCACATCCCACCCTCATAAAACTCTACCAACACTCTCTCTCTCTTCATTACTTCCTCCATTAACTTCTTCTTCTTCCTCCACCCAACTCTCCACACCCATAGGCAAGTGCAACTTGCTTCTACAAGAGAGCCATTTTATTGTTCCATTTGCTTCTCCCCATATTTCTATGGTATATTAGAACTTGTCATTTTCCATTTTGAGATTTTAAATCTTGTAGATCTAGAATTTTGTTATTTTTGGATTTGGTGGTTTTGATCTATCAAACCTCTTTGTTTTCAAGTTTTGATGGTTCCATGTGGTGGGAAACTTTCTTCTACCCAATTCTGACCTTTGAAAAGTTAGATTTGGACTTGTTCGGACCAAGTTATAAACTTTGAAGCTTTGGTTTAACCATGGAGTTCTTGCTGGTTTGAAGAAGACAGTGAGCAGTGTGCAGAGCTTTTTAGCTTATGCCACTGAGCCTCAGCCTTGAGTACGCTCCCTGTTGGAAGCGTGACTTTTGCCTTGAGTACGCTCCCTGTTGGAAGCGTGACTTTTGCCTTGAGTACGCTCCCTGTTGGAAGCGTGCGTGACTTTTGCCTTGAGTACGCTCCCTGTTGGAAGCGTGACTTTTGCCTTGAGTACGCTCCCTGTTGGAAGCGTGACTTTTGCCTTGAGTACGCTCCCTGTTGGAAGCGTGCGTGACTTTTGCCTTGAGTACGCTCCCTGTTGGAAGCGTGACTTTTGCCTTGAGTACGCTCCCTGTTGGAAGCGTGACTTTTGCCTTGAGTACGCTCCCTATTGGAAGCGTGCGTAACTTTTGCCTTGAGTACGCTCCTTGTTGGAAGCGTGCACGACTTTTGCCTTGAGTACGCTTCCTGTTGGAAGCGTGTCTTTGCGTACGCAGACTTGACGCGTGCCCTGTCTTGAGCGTACGTATGACCCGAGCGTACGCTGTCTTGAGCGTGCGCATGACCCTTGCGTACCTCTTGCTTCTCCCCCCTTGAGTGCCTTATGTCCCCATATTCCCCTTTATGTATTTGCATCCATTTTATATCCTTACGTCTTTGATGTAAACTTGACATGAACCCGATATGATCATGACAGTATTTATGAATGTTAATCGGACCAAGGCTTACTGATGGAATTGCATGATTAGTGACCCGCCGTGGTACACTCTTGACCAGTAATTTGACATGATAATTCTTGATGGTGGTCCGTCGCGACGCACCCTTGCCTTGATAAGTAATCTTGATAAGTAACATGACATGATGGCGACCCGCCGTGGCGCACCCTTGACAAGTAATCTTGACATGATAACCTTGATACGCTGTTGCGACGGCTAACCTGACATGCTAAGTGAATTCTTGACACCGTGGGTGATTGTATTGAATATGCCTGTATAAGCAACCAGTCTTGTCTCACATCATGTCTAGGACATGTATCCCTGGTTACCACGGTCAGGAATTCATACTGAATCTGACTAGGTTAATGACTAGATTGATCAAGTAGAGCATATAGAGAGGTATTCCGGCTACAAGCAATCCCGTTATCTGGGCGCCTTCCTTGATGGACTTGTAGCCTGCCAACGAGTAGGGCACATTTCCAGCTCACTGTTATGTGGGGCAATACATGAAACGATTACTATACACACTATCATGTGTTGCATCCAAGTCACCTTACAAGGCATGATAACTCTAAGCTTGAACCTTGCGTCTGGATAACCTGGATAGTCTGCAGGGCTTGTGGCCGTAGGCGTACCTCATTGCATCTTGCTAGTAATTAAGCTTGTGATAACCCTAGTTAGTTAAGTATCAAGCCGTACTCTTTGCTTGGCCGTGAATGATGGATGGAGTCCTATCTTGTCTAGTCTTGTCCAGATCCGGTACATGGATATCTCCGGACATGCTTGTTTATGACTTATCTTACCGATAATTGGTTCGAGGCTAAGTTATGTTCAGGTGAAGGATTACAATCCCGGTCCTTGTTTGGTTTACGGGTTGTAACTTGGTTACCGGAATAGTCCATTAGTTATCTTATCATTTATCATCCTGCTTTCTTTAACTCATGTCTTATGTTATTTCATCTATGATTTATGTGCTGACATGCTGGTTTTAGTTCTTAAGTGAAGCCTCCTTTGTGGCACTTGCTCTTTCTGGGGTCTGACCCAGCTGGTTTTGTATGGCCAGATTTTGGAGCAGCTACCGAGGATCTCCCAACTTTTCTGCCAGATGGTGAACACTAGAAGGAATCCTGGCAACGAGTGGGTTTTTATTTTGCTCTCCCACTCTCTTGTAAAAATATTCTTTTGAGGCGTTTAGCCGTCGAGCAAGTGTTAGCTCGTTTGCAACTTACTTACTGTCTGCCTACGGGCTGTAGCATGATTGATGAATCCTAGGGTTGATCATGTATGACTTAAACTCTTGCTAGTCTTCGTATTTTGTATGACTAGCTTCATGATCATCTGAATATGTAATGTATGGGACGCCTTACTTTGTATGTCTGATGATCTACCATCTTGGTATATCTACTTGTTGCTTGAGATTGAGACATTAGGCTTGTTACTGACCTTAAGAGACTGGTGGCTTGTAGTAAACCCTCATGCATCTAGACAGCCGTGACCGTATTGCGATGTGAGATTCACTTTAATGTACGTAGCTGACTGTGTCTGTCCCTCGCTCTCCAGTATTCTGGTTCTGGGGCGTGACACGGTTTAAATGGTGGCCCATGCAGGTCTTGTAACTCAAGATGTGTGAGGGTTTTGCCGGATAGATGTCTCAATCAGCACTCGCCTTTGATCTCTACTCGTGCCTTCTGATCTTTCAGAATCCTTGACCTGATCACATGTTTATATCATCGATCTATCATGGTCTTTTCTTATTATTCCTTATGTCGTTTCCTTCAGCGGTATTGTTCCTGGTCCTACCGATCAGCAAGGCGGAGCACCTCCAGTAGACCAGCAGCAACCTGGAGACCAAGCCCAGCACTCTGGAGTGGCCTCCCGAGTCATGTATTCCGGGGACCCCGAGCCCCCAGTTCAGCCAGTCCAGCCTGCAGAGCCTGACGATGGCACCTTGGTGGGTCTCATCAGGACATTGCTTGCATCTCAAGATCGTCGGGGAGATGCCCTGCACCAGGCAGTACAGGATGCCATGGGCCGTATTGGTTATCAAGGGAACAGTGCGGCTAGCAGTTTCAAGCGCCTCAACCCTCCCTTCTTTGATGGGAGTGAAGACGCTATTACAGCCGATGCGTGGCTTCAGGACATTGAGATTATCTTAGATGCAGCCAAGACTCCAGAAGGAGAGAAGGTAGCTGTGGTACGTCTACAGTTATTGGACCTAGCCCGCACCTGGTGGGCGATGATGGCAGTTGGTTTGGCAACACCTGTTCCGTGGGCGGTATTCAGTGACAAGTTTCAGATCAAGTACTTCGATGCTGTGGCTCGGCATGACCTACAGACGTAGTTCACTAATCTCAGGCAGATGAGCAGGACGGTCGATGGATATGCGGCCGAGTTTTCAAGACTTAGTCGGTTTACTCCCACTTTGGTGGCAACCGAGTTTGATCGAGCGCAGCGGTTCCAGCAGGGACTCCACCTAGAGATTATTCTAGCAGTGGAGCAGTTTGAGCATCAGACCTTTGATGCTGTTTTGCGGGCAGCTAAGAGGCATGAGTATACCTCGCAGAGAATTGTAGACAGAACAGGAGGACGAAAGCGGTCCCATGGTCAGATGATCCAGTCTTCAGCCCCAGCCTCGGCAGCTAGGGCCTTGACCATTGGGGATCCGAAGAGGGAAGCATTAGTTACGTCGATTCAGCATTCGACTCTGACGTATCCTCAGCAGCAGAAGCGGAGGCAGTCTTCCACAATGGGCTGCACTCATTGTGGGAAGCCAGGTCATGTAGTGTCAGAATGTCGCCGAGCACAAGGATTGTGTTTGGCTTGTGGAGCACCGGATCACATGATAGGGTCCTGCCCCCAAAGAGCCGGTTCATCCTCATCGGCCCAGACTAGTCCCTCAGTGAGGGAACCAGCACCAGTGCAGCAGCAGTAGTATCAGCCTCCGAGACCATTGCCGCCTCAGGCTCAGGCCTTCCAGCAGTAGCGACCGCAGCAGTATGCCCAGGTCCAAGCTCAGGTTCAGAACCGCCAGAGAGGTTTCTAGCAGAGGGGACCAGCACCCAGAGGGCATGGTCAAGCGATGGCTTTGACCGTAGAAGAGGAGTTGGCATCAGGTGAGGTGGTGGCAGGTACCATTCTCGTCAACTCTTTTCCTGCATCAGTATTATTTGATTCGGGTGCATCGCATTCATTTATGTCTGCACGATTCACGACACGGATAGGACTGGAGCCCGAGTCATTATCAGTAAGGCTCAATATACTTACTGGTAACAGACTTGTGGGTGTAGATAGGGTGTTTTCCTCGTGTCGAATCGTAGTCAGCGGTAGAGAGTTTCCCGTTAGGTTGATAGAGTTTCCGATGGCCGATTATAATGTGGTCCTAGAAATGGATTGGTTGAGGGACCAGTATGCTAGTATAGATTACCATGTCGGCAAGATTATTTTTAGTATTCCCGGTGAGCCAGAGTTTTTATTTTCTCGAGGCGGAGTAGAACCTTCTTCCCCAGCATTGCGGATGGCCGTAGCAGCAGCAGTTCAGTTTCCCAGAGTTGTAGAAGATTTTCCTGACATATTTTCCGAAGAGCTTCCAGGCATGCCTCCAGAGAGGGAGATAGAATTTACTATCGATTTGATTCCAGGGACGGCACCAGTGTCAGAGAGAGTCTATAGGATGGCACCATCAGAGTTGGAGGTCCTGTACAAGATGATTGAAGAACTTAGAACCAAGGGATTCATTCGTGCTAGCGGATCACCTTGGGGAGCTCCGATGCTTATTGTGAAGAAGAAGGATGGTACGTCAAGATTATGCGTTGATTATCGTACCTTGAACTCTGTAACCATTAAGAACAGATACCCTTTACCAAGGATAGATGATTTATTTGATCAGCTCAGGGGAGCGACAGTGTTCTCGAAGATTGACTTACGGTCAGGGTACCATCAGATCAGAGTCAGAGAGCAGGACATCCCGAAGACAGCATTCAGATCTAGGTATGGACATTGGGAGTTCCTTGTTATGCCATTTGGAGCGACCAATGCGCCGACCGTATTCATGGACCTCATGAATCGTGTCTTCATGCCCTATTTGGACCAGTTCATGATAGTGTTCATAGACGACATCTTAGTCTATAGCAAGAACGAGGTAGAGCATGAGCAACATCTTCGTGTAGTTCTTCAGATTCTCAGGGAGCACCAGTTGTACGCGAAGTTCAGTAAGTACGAGTTTTGGTTGGATCGTATCTCGTACTTGGGTCATATCATCACCAGAGGTGGAGTAGAAGTTGACCCCCAGAAGATAGTGGCCATAGAGACATGGCCAGTACCTAGCACCGTTGCAGAAGTTTGGAGTTTCCTCGGATTGGCCGGCTATTACCGACGCTTTGTGTCAGACTTTGCTCGGATTTCAGCACCACTGACGCAGTTGACCCGAAAGGATGCGCAGTTTGCTTGGACGGCAGAGTGTCAGAGTTCATTTGAGAAGTTGAAGCGGAGATTGATGATGGCCCCCATTCTCACTCTTCCCGACGGGACGGGCAGATTTTCAGTTTATTGCGACGCATCCGACAAGGGATTAGGATGTGTCTTGATGCAGCATGGTAAGGTAGTCGCTTATGCGTCACGTCAATTTCGTGACCATGAGAGGAATTACCCAACCCATGACCTGGAGTTAGCAGCCGTAGTTTTTGCATTAAAACTTTGGAGACATTATTTGTATGGAGATCGGGTGGAGATTTTCACCGACCACAAGAGTCTGAAGTATGTGTTTACCCAGAAGGATCTTAATATGCGTCAGAGGAGATGGCTAGAGCTACTTGTGGATTATGACATCAACTTGCAGTATCATCCTGGGAAGACCAACGTGGTAGCAGATGTAATGAGCAGGAGAGCCGGAGTTTATTTTCTAACGGCGCAGCCAGAGTTGCTAGCAGATCTTCAGAAGATGGGTATTGAAGTTGTTCTTCCTTCCAGTATGGCATTGATGGCCAGTATGCAAGTTCAGTCCAGCATAGTTGAGAGGATCAAGTTAGCTCAGTCCACGGACTCTAAGCTTCAGCGTCTTAGGACAGAATGTGTGGCAGGACAGAGACCAGAGTTACGCATTCATGAAGATGGTACACTCCGACATGGGAGGCGTCTTTGTGTACCCAGTGGTGATATCAGACAGGAGATCATGGCAGAAGCTACAGTTCTCAGTATTCCATTCACCCCGGCGGTACGAAGATGTATCGTGATATCCGGCAGCATTTTTGGTGGAATGGCATGAAGAGGGAGATAGCCCGGTTTGTCTCTCGTTGTTTAGTTTGTCAACAAGTTAAGGCTGAACATCCGAGACCAGCTGGACTTCTTCAACCTTTACCGATCCCGGAATGGAAATGGGAGCATATTACCATGGATTTTGTAACTGGATTACCTAGATCCCCAGCTGGGAGGAATGCCATCTGGGTTATAGTTGATCGTCTCACGAAGGTAGCTCATTTTCTTCCTTTCAGAATCGGTCAGTCGACGGATTAGCTTGCAGAGATGTACCTCAGGCAGATAGTCAGATTGCATGGAGTGCCAGTCAGTATTGTGTCCGACAGAGATTCAAGATTCACCTCGCACTTTTGGCGGAGTCTTCAAGAGAGTTTGGGGACTCGTCTCAAGTTCAGTTCAGCCTACCATCCGCAGACAGATGGCCAGTCAGAACGCATGATCCAGACTCTTGAAGACATGCTGCGGTCATGTACACTCGACTTCGGTGGTTCGTAGAAAGATCACCTGCATCTCGTAGAGTTCTCGTACAATAACAGTTTCCAGGCTAGTATCCAGATGGCACCTTTCGAGGCCTTGTACGGCAGGAAGTGCAGATCTCCTTTAGCTTGGGACGATATCGGTGAGAGGCAAATGCTTGGACCAGAGATGGTGACGCGGACTATTGAGGTGGTCAGACAAGTCAGAAATCATCTTCGAGTTGCCCAAGATCGCCAGCGTCATTGGGCCGATTCTCATCGGCGTCCCCTTGAATATTCTGTCGGCGACCACGTATTCTTTAGGATCTCGCCTACCCGTGGCGTCATTCGATTCGGCGTGCGGGAAAAGCTCAGTCCTAGGTATATAGGGCCGTTTGATATTCTAGAGCGAGTAGGTGATGTATCCTATCGTCTCGTTCTTCCGCCATCGTTACGTGAGGTACATGATGTCTTTCATATATCCCAGTTACGACGGTATATCCCGGATCCGAGTCATGTCCTTGATCATTCGGAATTGGTTGTTGGTACCAACCTTTCGTATGAGGAGAGACCCGTATCCATATTGGACCGGAGGGAGAAGATACTCAAGAACAAGACTATCAAGTTAGTCGTGTTGCTTGGGGTCATCACTCTTTGGGTGAGTCAACATGGGAGCGTGAGAATGATATCCGATCGCAATATCCTGACCTGTTTGACTCGTAAGGTATAATGTCTTCTTATGCCTTATGCTTAAGTTTTTTGCTTGCATGAATGATTGCTTGATTGACTACTAGTTCTGCATTGTCTGCAATTGATATAGCTTGCTCGACATCTCTAGCCTCTTGATTAAATTCCGAGGACGGAATTCTTTTAAGGTGAGTAGAGTTGTCACCTCCTTTTTTCGTTCTACGTATTTCCAGTATACGTATACGGAATCCTGACATGTATTTTTATTTTTCCTGCCTGGCTAGCTAATTTCAGTTTAATCTTGATTAGGTTCATCATAGCATGTAATGGTTTACTTGGTTTATGTTGGGATGGCTCGGTTTTTTTAATTGGTTTGGGTTGGTTTGGTTTAAAGTGTGTTGGAACACCTTAGCCTATGCTCCACCCTCAACACACCACATCCCACCCTCATAAAACTCTACCAACACTCTCTCTCTCTTCATTACTTCCTCCATTAACTTCTTCTTCTTCCTCCACCCAACTCTCCACACCCATAGGCAAGTGCAACTTGCTTCTACAAGAGAGCCATTTTATTGTTCCATTTGCTTCTCCCCATGTTTCTATGGCATATTAGAACTTGTCATTTTCCATTTTGAGGTTTTAAATCTTGTAGATCTAGAATTTTATTATTTTCAGATTTGGTGGTTTTGATCTATCAAACCTCTTTGTTTTCAAGTTTTGATGGTTCCATGTGGTAGAAAACTTTCTTCTACCCAATTCTGACCTTTAAAAAGTTAGATTTGGACTTGTTCGGACCAAGTTATGAACTTTGAAGCTTTGGTTTAACCATGGAGTTCTTGCTGGTTTGAAGAAGACAGTGAGCAGTGTGCAGAGCTTTTTAGCTTACGCCACTGAGCCGCAGCCTTGAGTACGCTCCCTGTTGGAAGCGTGACTTTTGCCTTGAGTACGCTCCCTGTTGGAAGCGTAACTTTTGCCTTGAGTACGCTCCCTGTTGGAAGCGTGACTTTTGCCTTGAGTACGCTCCCTGTTGGAAGCGTGCGTGACTTTTTCCTTGAGTACGCTCCCTGTTGGAAGCGTGACTTTTGCCTTGAGTACGCTCCCTGTTGGAAGCGTAACTTTTGCCTTGAGTACGCTCCCTGTTGGAAGCGTGACTTTTGCCTTGAGTACGCTCCCTGTTGGAAGCGTGCGTGACTTTTGCCTTGAGTACGCTCCCTGTTGTAAGCGTGCGTGACTTTTGCCTTGAGTACGCTCCCTGTTGGAAGCGTGACTTTTGCCTTGAGTACGCTCCCTGTTGGAAGCGTGACTTTTGCCTTGAGTACGCTCCCTGTTGGAAGCGTGCGTGACTTTTGCCTTGAGTACGCTCCCTGTTGGAAGCGTGCGTGACTTTTGCCTTGAGTACGCTTCCTGTTGGAAGCGTGTCTTTACGTACGCAGACTTGACGCGTGCCCTGTCTTGAGCGTACGCATGACCCGAACGTACGCTGTCTTGAGCGTACGCATGACCCTTGTGTACCTCTTGCTTCTCCCCCCTTGAGTGCCTTATGTCCCCATATTCCCCTTTATGTATTTGCATCCACTTTATATCCTTACGCCTTTGATGTAAACTTGACATGAACCCGATATGATCATGACAGTATTTATGAATGTTAATCGGACCAAGGCTTACTGATGGAATTGCATGATTAGTGACCCATCGTGGTACACTCTTGACCAGTAATTTGACATGATAATTCTTGATGGTGGTCCGTCGCGACGCACCCTTGCCTTGATACGTAATCTTGATAAGTAACATGACATGATGGCGACCCGCCGTGGCGCACCCTTGACAAGTAATCTTGACATGATAACCTTGATACGCTGTTGCGACGGCTAACCTGACATGCTAAGTGAATTCTTGACACCGTGGGTGATTGTATTGAATATGCCTGTATAAGCAACCAGTCTTGTCTCGCATCATGTCTAGGACATGTATCCCTGGTTACCACAGTCAGGGATTCATACTGAATCTGACTAGATTAATGACTAGATTGATCAAGTAGAGCATATAGAGAGGTATTCCGGCTACAAGCAATCTCGTTATCTGGGCGCATTCCTTGATGGACTTGTAGCCTGCCGACGAGTAGGGCACATTTCCAGCTCACTGTTATGTGGGACACTACATGAAACGATTACTATGCACACTATCATGTGTTACATCCAAGTCACCTTACAAGGCATGATAACTCTAAGCTTGAACCTTGCGTCTGGATAACCTGGATAGTCTGCAGGGCTTGTGGCCGTAGGCGTACCTCATTGCATCTTGCTAGTAATTAAGCTTGTGATAACCCTAGTTAGTTAAGTATCAAGCCGTACTCTTTGCTTGGCCGTGAATGATGGATGGAGTCCTATCTTGTCTAGTCTTGTCCAGATTCGGTACATGGATATCTCCGGACATACTTGTTTATGCCTTACCTTACCGATAATTGGTTCGAGGCTAAGTTCTGTTCAGGTGAAGGGTTACAACCCAGGTCCTTGTTTGGTTTACGGGTTGTAACTTGGTTACCGGAATAGTCCATTAGTTATCTTATCGTTTATCATCCTGCTTTCTTTAACTCATGTCTTATGTTATTTCATCTATGATTTATGTGCTGACATGCTGGTTTTAGTTCTTAAGTGAAGCCTCCTTTGTGGCACTTGCTCTTTCTGGGGTCTGACCCAGCTGGTTTTGTATGGCCAGATTTCGGAGCAGCTACCGAGGATCTTCCAACTTTCCTGCCATATGGTGAACACTAGAAGGAATCCTGGCAACGAGTGGGTTTTTATTTTGCTCTCCCACTCTCTTGTAAAAATATTCTTTTGAGGCGTTTAGCCGCCGAGCAAGTGTTAGCTCGTTTGCAACTTACTTACTGTCTGCCTACGGGCTGTAGCATGATTGACGAATCCTAGGGTTGATCATGTATGACTTAAACTCTTGCTAGTCTTCGTATTTTGTATGACTAGCTTCATGATCATCTGAATATGTAATGTATGGGACGCCTTACTTTGTATGTCTGATGATCTACCATCTTGTTATATATACTTGTTGCTTGAGATTGAGACACTAGGCTTGTTACTGACCTTAAGAGACTGATGGCTTGTAGTAAACCCTCATGCATCTAGACAGCCGTGACCGTATTGCGATGTGAGATTCACTTCAATGTACGTAGCTGGCTGTGTCTGTCCCCCGCTCTCCAGTATTCTGGTTCTGGGGCGTGACATCTGGATTTCCACATATCAAACACTGTCCGTTCAATGTCCGACACACATCTCTAGTGTGCCCTACCTTCCCACAATAAGTACAGCCCGCTGGGGGTTGCTGATTCTTTCTCTGTTGCTGCTGCTGCTGCCTGGGTGGTGGTGCTGGCCCTCGTATTGCCACATCATGAATGCGAATGCTAAGGGATGGTACTGTTGTTTGGGGCGCTGCTCCCCCTCCTCCTTCAATCTGACTGTGGGATCTCTTCTGACCTCCAGTCCTTGCTGTGATCCTCTGAATGGTGATCTCATGCCTTCGGGTTGCCGTCAATACCTCATCAAAAGTCTGGTAATTGTGCCCCTCTATCAGTTGCAAGAGCTCAAGGTGAAACCCTTGCTGAAATCTCATAGCCCTCTGGCTCTCCGTTGCTACCATCTCTGGGGCGAACCTGCTCAATCTGCAGAACTCCGCTACATAAGCATCTACCGTCTTGCCGGCCTGCTTGAGGTTGATAAACTTTTGTTGTAGCTCAAACTGCGCCACAACCTGTCACGCCCCAGAACCAGAATACTGGAGAGCGGGGGCAGACATAGCCAGCTACGTATGTTGAAATAGAATACATCTCAACTATACGGTCACGGCTGTCTAGATATGAGGGTTTACTACAAGCCAGCAGTCTCTTAAGGTCAAGCCTATTGTCTCAATCTCAAGCAATTAACAGAGTTACAAGATGTTAGAGCATCAAATATATATATATAAGGCGTCCCAAATATTACATATTGGATGATCATGAAGCTAGTCGTACAAAATGATAGGACTAGCAAGAGTTCAGTCATACATGATCAACCCTAGGATTTGTTAATCATGTTTACAGCCCGTAGGCAGACAGTAAGTAAATGTACATCGAGCTAACAGGTGCTCGTCGGCTAAACGCCTCAAAAGAATAAATTTACATATAAGTGGGTGAAACAAAAAGAAAACCCACTCTTGACCCGGGTTCTGTCTAGTTGTCACCATTGGGCTGGAAGCTCGGTAGATCCTCGGGAGCTGCTCCAAAATCTGGCCACACAAAACCAGCTGGGTCAAACCCCAGAAAGAGTAAGTGCCACAAGGAGGCCACAAATAAGAACAAAAGCCAGCATATCAGAACATAAATAATAAAAGAAAGTACAAGTAGGAAGGTACACAGGGCGATAAACGACTAGGGACGTGGAACCATTCCGGGAGCCAGGTTACAATCCTTAAACCAAACAAGGACCGGGATTGTACCCCTTCGCCTGAATAGCTCACTGTCTTTACCCATTTATCGTTAGAAATAAGTAAAGCAATCAAGATCAAGAGTTCCAGGTGCAGGGGCTAGACAAGACTTAGACAGAGCTGGACACCATTCATTCACAATCGGCCAGGCAAGTACTACGGCTTACTACTTTAACTAACTAGGGTTATCACAAACCTAATTACTAACAAGATGCAAGTGAGAATTCCAGTCCCAAGCCTTGCAGACTATCCAGTTATCCTTCCGCAGGTTGATAGTTATAGGTGGGTACATTGCCCGGGAGACAAATGTACCCTTAGGTGACTTAGAGGGTGCAACACATGACAGTGTGCTGGAAATGTGCTCTACTCGTCGGCAAGCTACAAGTCCATTAAAGCGCCCAGATAACGAGATTGTCTGTGACTGGGAATTCTCCATGTTCTAGTTTGATCTAATCATTAGCCTAATCCAATTTAGCGCGAGTCCCTGGCCGTGGTACCCAGGAATTCACGTCCTAGACATGATGCAAGACAAGACAAGTGGATTGTACAAGCAAGCAAACAGGAGCACCCACGGTGTCAAGTTGATTATACAAGTCAAGTTACAAGTTACAAGTCAAGTCAAGTCAAGTCAGGAGTGCGCCGCCACGGGCCACTATCAAGTTATCAAGATAAATCATGTCAGGGTACTGTCAGGAGTGCGCCACTACGGGTCACTGTCATGTCAGGTTGGTCATGTCAGGAGTGCACCACTACGGATCACTATCGTGTTATGCTAGTTCCTTGTCATACCATGCCATGTACAATAGACATTCCAAACATATTAAGTAAAATCAAGTTCATGACAAAAGGCGTAAGGATATAAAATGGGCGTAAAATATCTAATACAATATCAATGTATATAGGACTATAGAAGAGCCAGGCTTAAAGAAAATAAAACCAAATCTCCAAGAGCCAATGGTTTGCGCAAGGGGTCAGGGGGTTGGATTGCGCAGGTGTCAGTTGCGCAGGGTGCCAAGTGCGCAGGGGCATAGGGCACAGGGGCAGATTGCGCATGAACAGACTGCACAGAAGTGAACTGCGCATGGGTGGATTGCGCAGGAACAGACTGCGCAGGAGTCAACTGCGCAGGGTGAGCTGCGCAGGGTACCAACTGCGCAGGAGTGAGCTGCACAGGGTACCAACCGCGCAGGAGTGAGATGCGCAGGAGTGGATGGCGCAGCAGAGGGATTGCGCACAGGAGGATTGCGCAGGGGTGGATTGCGCAACGGTCGATTGCGTAGGGGTTACTTTGCGCATGGCTGGCTTGCGCATGGCTAGCTTGCGCCAGCGCAATCCAGCGCAGCGCAAAGTACTGGCCAAGTGATTGCGCAATCGGCCATGCGCTAAGGAGCACAGGCCGGGAGTGTGCAATCGGCCATGCGCTAAAAAGCGCAAGGCAGAGGGCTGTTCTTCCTGGCCGAGAGCAAGTCCAAGAACACCAAGAACTTCAATTCTTCATAACTTAGCCAAATTAAAACCAAATCTAGATTTTCAAAGTTCTAACTTGAGTAAAATCGAATTCTCTTCCACATGGAAGCATCAAAACATACAAAAATCAAAGTTAAATAGATCAAAACCATGTAAATCCAAAGATAGTAAAAACCTAGATCTAGAACAAAGGAAACTCCAAATCACAAAATGTCAAGGTCTAAAGTTGTTCTCCATGGCCTAATCTAGCTAATAGACAAATAAAAAGTGGTGCTTATTTGATGGCAAGGTGCACTTGCCTAATGGTTGGGGAGTTGTGGAAGAAGGAAGAAGAAAATTAATGGAGAGTAAAGAGGAGAGAGAAAGTTTGGTGGAGATATAATGAGGGTGGTTGTGTTGTGTTGAGGGTAGAGTGTAGGTTAAAGTGTTCCTCTCATGATAAACCAAACGAAACCAAACCCTCTCCACAAAATAAAACCAAGCCATGGTCCAAAACCCATTTACGAGAAACCAAAATCCGCAAGTTAAGAAAATTAAAATACGTGCCAAAATCAAATACGAGCGTAAATATGTAAATACAGGAAATGGGGGTGACAACTCTACCCACCTTCAAAGAATTCCGTCCTCAAAATTTAATCAAGGAGCTAGAGATTGCCACGACAAGCTATACTAAGCACAGGCAAGCTACGTTAAGCAGTTCAATCATACAATCATACAATGCAAGCAAGGAAGGGAAAGCGTAAGGCATAAAAAAGACATTATACCTCACGAGTCAAACATGTAGAGATATTGCGATCGGATGTCGTCCTCACGCTCCCACGTTGACTCACCTAGAGAGTGATGACCCCAAGCAACACGAACTAAGTTAATAGTCTTGTTCTTGAGCGTCTTTTTCCTCCGGTCCAAAATAGACACGGGCCTCTCCTCATACGAAAGGTTGGTACCAACAACCAATTTCGAATGATCTAGGATATGGCTCGGGTCCGGGATGTACCGTCTTAATTGGGATACATGGAATACATCATGTACCTCACTTAGCGACGGCGGAAGAGCGAGACGATAGGACACATCGCCTACTCGCTCCAGAATATCGAACGGCCCTATAAACCTAGGACTAAGCTTTCCCCGTACGCCAAAACGAATGACGCCACGGGTAGGCGAGATCCTAAGGAACACATGGTCGCCGATGGCAAATTCTAAGGGACGTCGATGAGCATCGGCCCAATGGCGCTGGCGATCCTGAGCAACTCGGAGGTGATCTCTGACTTTCCTGACCACTTCAACCGTCTGAGAAATCAGTTCTGGACCGAGCATCTGCCTCTCTCCGACATCGTCCCATGCTAACGGGGATCTGCACTTCCTGCCATACAGAGCCTCGAAGGGTGCCATCTGGATACTGGCCTGGAAACTATTGTTGTACGAGAATTCTACCAGGTGCAGGTGATCCTCCCATGAACCACTGAAGTCAAGGGTACATGACCGCAACATATCTTCGAGAGTTTGTATAGTACGCTCTGACTGCCCATCTGTCTGCGGATGATACGCTGAGCTGAACTTGAGACGAGTCCCCAAACTTTGATGAAGACTGCGCCAGAAGTGCGATGTGAATCTCGTATCCCTGTCTGATACTATGCTGACTGGCACTCCGTGAAATCTGACGATCTGCCTGAGATACATCTCTGCTAGCTGTGCCGTCGACTGTCCAACTCTAAATGGAAGAAAGTGTGCCACCTTGGTAAGCCTGTCCACAATGACCCAAATAGCATCTCTGCCTGTCGGAGATCTGGGTAACCCAGTCACGAAATCCATGGTTATGCGTTCCCATTTCCATTCTGGGATCGGTAAAGGTTGAAGAAGTCCAGCTGGCCTCTGATGTTCAGCCTTGACTTGTTGGCAAACCAAACATCGAGAGACATACCGGGCTATCTTCCTCTTCATACCATTCCACCAAAAGTGTTGACGAATATCTCTGTACATCTTCGTGCTGCCTGGGTGGATGGAATACTGCGAACTGTGAGCCTCTGCCATGACTTCCTGTCTGATATCTCCACTGGGTACACAAAGACGTGTGCCGTGTCGAAGTGTACCATCCTCATGAATACATAACTCTGGCCTTCTTCCTGCTTCACACTCTGCTCTGAGCCGCTGAATCTTGGAATCGGTTAACTGTGCGGTCCGGATCCTCTCAACTATAGTGGACTAAACCTGTAGAGTGGCCATCAATGCCATGCTGGTTGAAAGAACCACTTCAATTTCCATCTTCTGAAGATCTGCCAATAGCTCTGGTTGCGCTGTTAGAAGGTAGACTCCGGCTCTCCTGCTCAACGCATCTGCTACCACGTTGGCCTTCCCTGGGTGATACTGCAAGTCCACATCATAGTCCACAAGTAGCTCGAGCCATCTTCTCTGCCGTATATTAAGATCCTTCTGGGTGAAAACATACTTCAGGCTCTTATGGTCAGTAAAGATCTCCACTCTGTCTCCGTACAAGTAGTGCCTCCACAACTTAAGTGCAAACACTACTGCTGCTAGCTCCAAGTCGTGGGTCAGGTAATTTTTCTCATGATCACGGAGTTGACGTGACGCATAAGCAATTACCTTCCCATGCTGCATCAAAACACATCCCAATCCTTTGCCTGAAGCGTCGCAATAAACTGTGAATCCTCCGATCCCATCTGGAAGGGTGAGAATGGGAGCCGTTATCAAACCTCGCTTCAACTTCTCAAATGATTCCTGGCATTCTGCTGTCCAAACGAACGGCACATCCTTGCGGGTCAACTGGGTCATCGGTGCTGAAATCCTTGCAAAATCAGAGACGAACCGCCGGTAGTAGCCGGCCAATCCAAGAAAGCTGCGAACTTCTGCCACTGAGCTGGGTACTGGCCATGCCTCGATAGCCACAATCTTCTGGGGATCCACTTCCACTCCTCCTCTGGTAATGATGTGACCTAAGTAAGAAATGCGATCGAGCCAGAACTCGCATTTACTGAACTTGGCGTACAACTGGTGCTCTCTGAGAATCTGGAGGACAATTCTGAGATGCTGCTCGTGCTCTGCTTCACTCTTGCTATAGACCAGGATGTCATCAAGGAACACTATCACGAACTGATCCAAGTAAGGCATGAAAATATGGTTCATGAGGTCCATGAACACTGCCGGCGCATTGGTCGCTCCAAAGGGCATAACTAGAAACTCCCAATGCCCATACCTAGATCTGAACGCCATTTTCGGGATGTCCTGTTCTCTGACTCTGATCTGGTGGTATCCTGACCGCAAGTCTATCTTCGAGAAAACTGAAGCCCCTTTGAGTTGATCAAACAAGTCATCTATCCTTGGAAGAGGGTATCTGTTCTTGATTGTCACTGAGTTCAAGGTACGATAATCAACACATAGCCTAGACGTACCATCCTTCTTTTTCACAAGAAGCATCGGGGCTCCCCAAGGCGATCCACTTGCATGAATGAATCCCTTGGTCCTGAGTTCTTCAATCATCTTGTACAAAATCTCCAACTCAGAAGGCGCCATTCTGTAGACTCGCTCTGATACTGGTGCTGTCCCGGGAATCAAGTCTATGGTGAACTCAATCTCCCGTTCTGGCGGCATCCCTGGAAGTTCCTCTGGAAAGACATCTGGAAACTCTTCAACTATCTGGGGCAACTGCACTGCTGCTACTGCCATCCGCAATACTGGAGGAGATGGCTCTACTGTGCCTCTAGAAAATAAAAACTCTGGCTCTCCGGGAATACTAAAGACAACTCTGCCAATATGGCAGTCTATCCTAGCATAATGGTTCCTCAACCAATCCATGCCTAGGACTACATCATAGTCTGCCATAGGGAACTCTATGAGCCTAGCAGGGAACTCTCTACCGCTAACTACGATCCGACACGAGGAAAACACTCGATCTACTCCCACAAGACCATTACCAGTAAGTATATTGAGCCTCACTGATAATGACTCGGGCTCCAATCCTATCCGTGTCACGAATCGTGCAGACATGAATGAATGTGATGCACCAGAATCAAATAATACAGATGCTGGACAGGTGTTGACGAGAATAGTACCTGCCACTACCTCACCTGGTGCAACTTCTTCTTCCATGGTCATCATTATAGCCTGACCTCTAGCTACGGGTCTTCTCTGCTGGAAACCCCTCTGTCGGTTCTGTGCTGGAGCCTGGGTGAACTGCTGCTGGTTCTGCTGCTGAAAGGCCTGGGCCTGGGGCAACAATGGCCTCGGGTACTGTTGTTGTTGTTGCTGCTGCTGCTGGACTAGAACTGGGGCTGGTCCTCTCACCGAAGAACTAGAAATGTTGGATGATGATGGACCTCCCCTATTCGGGCAGGTCCCTATCTGGTGGTCTGCTCCTCCACAAGCCAGGCACAATCCCTGTGCCCTACGACACTCTGCCACTACATGGCCCGGCTTCCCGCAATGAGAACATCCTACCGCGGAAGACTGCTTCTGCTTCTGCTGCTGCGGATACGTCGGGGTTGAATGCTGAACCGACGTCACTGAGGCCGCCCGCCTCGGAGTTCCAATGGTCAATCCCCTAGCTGCCGGGGCTGGAGCTGATGATTGGTGCATCTGGTTGTGGGACCGCTTCCTGCCTCCGGTCCTGTCCATAATTCTACGGGAGGTATACTCATGCCTCCTAGCTGCCTTCAATACTGCATCGAACGTCTGGTGCTCGAACTGCTCCACAGCCAATAATATCTCTAAGTGCAGCCCTTGCTGGAACCGCTGAGCCCTATCGAACTCGGTTGCCACCAAGGTGGGGGCGAACCTACTCAGCCTGGAAAACTCGATCGCATAGCCATCGACCGTCCTGCCTCCTTGCTTCAAGTTGGTGAATCTGGTCTGCAGGTCATACCGTGCCACCGCATCGAAGTACTTCGTCTGGAACCTCTCTCTGAACGTCGCCCAAGTGACTGGCACTGCTAATCCCATGGCCTGAGCTGCCCACCAATCGCGAGCCAAGTCTAACAACTGTAGGCGTACTACCGCCACCTTCTTATTTTCAGGTGTCCTAGCTGCTTCTAGAACCACCTCGGTATCCTGAAGCCAAGCGTCCGCGGCAATCGCATCTTCACTGCCGTCAAAGAAGGAAGGGTTCAAGCGCTTGAAACTGTTGGCTGCCTGATTCCCTTGGGGACCTCCTCGATTTAGTGCATCATGAACTTCCTGGTGCAAGGCGTCGCCTCGACGATCTTGGGATGCAAGCAGTTCTCTGATAAGCCCTACCAAAGGTCCCTCATCCTGTCTAGTTGGTTGAACGGGCGGAGCTGCCTGAACTGGAGGTTCTGAGCCTCCGGGAAACATAATTCGGGAGGCTACCCCAGAGTGCTGAGCTTGATCTTCCTGGCGCTGGGGTGCTTGTCGAGCTTCCTCTGGCTGGTCGGCAGGTCCGGGAGTAATGCCGCTGAAGAAGACGACATAGGAAACAATAAGGAAAGGACCAGGACGGATCAATGATACAAGCAATATGATCAGGTCGAGATTCTCGGGGATTTGGAGATATGAGCAGAGATCAAGGACGAATATTGATTGAGACATCTATTCGGTAAACCCTCACATTTCTTGAATGCCAAGATCTGCATGGGCCACCACTTAAACCATGTCACGCCCCAGAACCAGAATACTGGAGAGCGGGGGCAGACATAGCCAGCTACGTATGTTGAAATAGAATATATCTCAACTATACGGTCACGGCTGTCTAGATATGAGGGTTTACTACAAGCCAGCAGTCTCTTAAGGTCAAGCCTATTGTCTCAATCTCAAGCAATTAACAGAGTTACAAGATGTTAGAGCATCAAATATATATATATAAGGCGTCCCAAATATTACATATTGGATGATCATGAAGCTAGTCGTACAAAATGATAGGACTAGCAAGAGTTCAGTCATACATGATCAACCCTAGGATTTGTTAATCATGTTTACAGCCCGTAGGCAGACAGTAAGTAAATGTGCATCGAGCTAACAGGTGCTCGTCGGCTAAACGCCTCAAAAGAATAAATTTACATATAAGTGGGTGAAACAAAAAGAAAACCCACTCTTGACCCGGGTTCTGTCTAGTTGTCACCATTGGGCTGGAAGTTCGGTAGATCCTCGGGAGCTGCTCCAAAATCTGGCCACACAAAACCAGCTGGGTCAAACCCCAGAAAGAGCAAGTGCCACAAGGAGTCAACTGCGCAGGGTGAGCTGCGCAGGGTACCAACTGCGCAGGAGTGAGCTGCGCAGGATACCAACCGCGCAGGAGTGAGCTGCACAGGAGTGGATGGCGCAGCAGAGGGATTGCGCACAGGAGGATTGTGCAGGGGTGGATTACGCAATGGTCGATTGCGTAGGGGTTACTTTGCGCATGGCTGGCTTGCGCATGGCTAGCTTGCGCCAGCGCAATCCAGCGCAGCGCAAAGCACTGGCCAAGTGATTGCACAATCGGCCATGCGCTAAGGAGCACAGGCCGGGAGTGCGCAATCGGCCATGCGCTAAAAAGCGCAAGGCAGAGGGCTGTTCTTCCTGGCCGAGAGCAAGTCCAAGAACACCAAGAACTTCAATTCTTCATAACTTAGCCAAATTAAAACCAAATCTAGATTTTCAAAGTTCTAACTTGAGTAAAATCGAATTCTCTTCCACATGGAAGCATCAAAACATACAAAAATCAAAGTTAAATAGATCAAAACCATGTAAATCCAAAAATAGTAAAAACCTAGATCGAGAACAAAGGAAACTCCAAATCACAAAATATCAAGTTCTAAAGTTGTTCTCCATGGCCTAATCTAGCTAATAGACAAATAAAAAGTGGTGCTTATTTGATGGCAAGGTGCACTTGCCTAATGGGTTGGGGAGTTGTGGAAGAAGGAAGAAGAAAATTAATGGAGAGTAAAGAGGAGAGAGAAAGTTTGGTGGAGATATAATGAGGGTGGTTGTGTTGTGTTGAGGGTAGAGTGTAGGTTAAAGTGTTCCTCTCATGATAAATCAAACCAAACCAAACCCTCTCCACAAAATAAAACTAAGCCATGGTCCAAAACCCATTTACGAGAAACCAAAATCCGCAAGTCGAAAAAATTAAAATACGTGCCAAAATCAAATACGAGCGTAAATATGTAAATACAGGAAATGGGGGTGACACAACCCCATAGTACTTCGTCTTGAATCTTGCGGTAAAATTGTCCCAAGCAACAGGACGTCTGATGCCCACTTTCTCTGATTCCCACCAATCACGTACGAGATCCTGAAGTAACAACTTCACTTGATCCACACGTTCTTCTGCCGGCACCTTAGCGGCTGTCAGAATAGCCTCAATATCCTTAAGTCATGCATCTGCTGAGATGGCATCCTCCGTTCCTTCGAAACGGCGGGGGTTGAACTTGTAAAACCTGGCTGATGCTCCTGAATCTGTCCTCGCCCCTCTTTCTAAAGCCGTCTGCAATCCTTGATTGAGTAATACATTCTGCTCTTGTAACTGAGCGTGCATGCGCTGCTGGGCTAACATCTGATGTTGCTGAGTAGCCATCATCCCTCTCATGATCTCTAGAAGGGCTGGTGTGTCCACTTCCACAGGGGTAGGTGGAACTGTTGGTGGTGGTGGAACCTCCGGATACTGCGATCCAGCTGCTGCTTCCACTATTACTTCTTCTTGGATAGTCTCTTGAGTTAGTACCGGCCCTTGTTGCTGACCAACATGGTCAGGTTGTCCGTGTTGCCCTTGTTGTTGTTGTCCAGTCCTGGCAGATGCGGACGAAGTGACCCTAAGAAAAGGGATAAAAGAACAATCAAACGATCGTACAGGAAAGATCAATGAAATCAAAGGATACCGGAATGTCAAGCTAGAGTCGAGAGTAACGAATCATGAGATCAAGGGGGAACATGTGTGATTGAGACATCCTATAAATTAAAACACCCCACAAGTCTGAAATCAGACCTGCATGGGCCACCACTAAAACCTTGTCACGCCCCAGAACCAGAATACTGGAGAGCGGGGGAATGACTCAGCCAGCTACGTATTACGGGTAGATGAATACCGTATAATATGATCAATGTTGTCTAAAATACGAGGGGGTGCATACTACATGAAAGTCTCACTATGGTCATTTCACATCTATTGTCTCAATCATTCAAATAAGAAACAGAAATAGAAAACATGTAAGATAAAGCAGTAAGGCGTCCCAAATGCTCAGTCAAAATATTCTTGATATCTGGCTTTACAAAACATAGCCAGATGATGAAGCAAGGTATACACAATTGTTTATCATCTGCAGTCTGACTTAGTTACAATTATGTAAAAGTAAGTACAAGACAATCCGACTAATATGTCGGTGCCAAACGGCAAAGTATAAAGTAAATAACAAAACGAGTAGGGAAGTAAGGAACCCACTCGAGTCCTCCTGCGATCATCCCTCTAGTATTGACCATCTTGGAGGTGGAAGTAAGCTGAGTCCTCGGGAACCGGCTCTAAATCTGGCCATGCAAAACCAGAGAGGTTAGACCTCTAATAGCAAGTACCGCAAGGAAGCACGATATGAGGAATTAGAACCAGTGGTAAGAATTAAGAATAAAATAGATCTCTGCTTGCTACTGGGATTCGCACAACCTCACGACACTTCAAGCCAACTTCCCAACTAAACAAGGACAGAAGTTGACCCGTCATGTCCTAACATTCTGCTCATCTCAGTTAGTGAACAGAGTAAGTACAATACACAAACAAGTCAACTTAAACGGCCATGCAACTACTACGGCTTGCTACTGTGAGTTTCAAGTTATCCTGGAATTATACAATAAGGATTCCTCAGTTCTTACTATGTGCAAGCAAGGCTAGTTTACCCAGTCGATCAATTGCACCAATTATGAATTAGACGAGTCCCAGCGGGACACCCGTCATCAATATACAATAAATAATAAAAGCAGATACCGCTCCCTGCCCGTGTGGCAGATTTGCAGAATCTGTGGGGACCAGCCGGCCTGTCGGGCACTAATAGTCCCGAAGAGGGCTGCCATGTAAGAACTCGGAAATCCATCCTCTCTATGTAATTATTATTTTATTTAACTTAGTAGCCTCTATGTTAAGTGAAATCCCATGCCGTGGGTCATGGTCATTCAGAAATAAGTACTTCCGTATAAAGTACGATATGTCCAACTCTACAACGATTACCCGTGCGGTCAGGTTGTAGGTCTTACATATCGTAATACAACAATCAAAACTAACCACGGAATAATCATACCTTGACCATAAAGTACACATGCTGCTTTGTAAAAATAAATAAATAAATTGAAGCCTGTCTGTGTGCCTGTATGTCAATATTCGGGATCGGCCAATCGATTATAATAGTTCATAGTTAATATGAACGTGTCTCATTCATTCAATTCAATAGGACGACTAGCCAGTCTCTTAGTTCCAACTAGGAACGCATGATCAATTATTAGTCGAAGTAACAGTCGGGGTCACTTCGTGACAAGGCACGAAAGTCAAACTGGTATTAAGTATGGTCGAGTCTATAACTAGCATAAAATAGTTGGGAACGTATTCTTGAAGCCAAGGAAAAGATCTACAACTTTCATGTTGGGAGTTAGAAGAAATTTTAGCCACAATTCAGTCAAAATAGGATATATAACAGTCAGAAACAACCAAAATAGGCATTATGCGGCCTATTCTGCGACATACATGCGGACCAACTGTGACATGCGGCTCATGCGGCATATGCGGCCCAACTGCGACACCATATACGGCTCAACTGTGACATGCGGCCTATGCGGCCCAACCGCGATACCATATGCGGCTCAACTGCGACATACGACTCATGCGGTCCAATCGCGACACCATATGCGGCCTACTGCGACATGCGGCCTATGCGGCCCAACCGCGACATCAATACGGCTCAACTGCGACTTGCGGCTCAAGCGGCCCAATCGCGACACCATATGCGGCCTACTGCGACATACGGCCTATGCGGCCCAACCACGATATCTATGCGGCTCAACCATGACATGTAGCTCATGCGGCTCATTCGCGACACCATATGCAGCTACTGCGACATGTGCCTCATGCGGCTCATTCGCGACACCATATGCGGCTACTGCAACATGTGCCTCATACGGTTCATTCGCGACACCATATGCGGCTACTGCGACATGTGCCTCATGCGGCTCATTCGCGACACCATATGCGGCTACTGCGACATGTAGCTCATGCTGCAGATGAATATAGAAATGAACAAAAATACTTTTGGCCATAACTTTCACAAAATAAATCGAAATCTAACTTTTTAAGAGCCAAACTTTAGTAGAATTAAATTCTCTACAACATGGAACCACTTATTTTCGAAAACAACAATGTTTGATAGATCAAAACCTTAAAATCCATATGAAAACCAAAACTTAAAACTTAGATCTATACCCAACCATCCATGGAAATCAAGAACTTCAAGACCTAAACTTGTAGAGGAAGTAAAGATGAACAACATGGACTAAAAATAAATGGGGATGCATGAAATCCCTCATGGTGTGCAAGATGTACTTGCCTCTCCAAATGGGTGGGTGGGAGAGTAATGGAGGAAGAAGAAGAGTAAGAAGAGTAATGGTGAAGTAAATGAAGAGAAAGAAAAGGGGATGGGCTTTAAATGAAGGGGTAGTGGTAGGTGGAAGTTTGTTTCGGTTCATGATGAACCAACATAATTAAACCAATCCAAGCCGAACCCAAAGCAAAGCTAAAGCAGAGTATAAAAGCAGAAAGTAAAATACAGAAATAAAATTGCAGAAAATTAATTAACATAAAATTAAAAGAATTTAAATACAGAATAATACATGATAAATATTAAATAAATACGTATTCTGGGAACGGGAAGTGACAGTTTTAGAATGGTTAGAGAGTGGATTGATCTTAGTTAGGATGGTTAGAATGAGTTTCATTCGGATACCTATGTTTGTATCCAAGTATCTTGGCCTATATGTGTTCTTTTGTCCAAAACAACTCAAATTCGTCATAATATTCATCCACGTTTTTATTAACCAAAGTAACTTTGAAATGTCATAACTTTTAGCTTAGAACTCCGATTTATCTCTCATTTTTTTTAAAAGAACCGTATCGAAGTTAACTTCCCAAATATATATTTTAATAAGCCAAATTATTTTTGTAACTTTTTGTAGAATTATTTGAGTGTCAGCTGTACGAAAGACGAACGTGTTTCGGTATTTTTGCGATTTCGGGAGCTTCCGGACACGAAAATACGATCCGTTTGAAGTTTCGGAAAGCTAACACGAAGGGCTACAACATAATTTATTCCTAGAATTTAGTAGAGGCCCAATTGATACAGTATTGATTTTAAGTAGAAGAGTGACTATACGATATATGTATTTTGTGTAACCCATGAGCCTATGTAGTATGGGTATTAAATGAATATAGAGTATGTAATACATGATATATTAGATGAATAAAATAATATATATAATATATATCCTCTTTACATTAATGTATATATATGGTTGAATGCAAGCATGTAGGAATACAATTAATATAATGTATATAAGTAATGCATAAATGCATGAATGAAAGAATGATATACAATGTATGCATGAAAGTATATAATGAATGCTAGATATGAATGCAAGGTATACAAGTAATGATAGATATGAATGCATAATATATAAATAATATAATGTAATATATAATGATAGTATGTATGGTAATGTAGAATATATGATACAAGCATGTATATGTCCACTGTTTTCTCTTTTCCTTACATTTTTCTTCCCTTCCCTTTCCATTTCAGTTTTTTTTTTCCTCTTCTATTTTTACATGTTATATACAATCTATATAATGTATAGATGCATGTAAGTATATAATATGCATGAATGAATATCATATATGAATGAATGAATCAATCAAAGGTATAAGTAAAATATAATGCATTGTAATGAATGTTAACATATATAATGTATAAAAGTATGTATTTAAATGTACATGAATGTATATCTATGTAACTATGTAAATATGCATGATGTAACATATGCCTATATATATAAATATGTATGTAATATGGATATGCATGTATGTATGAAGGTATGTATTTATATATATTATCTATTTTATATTATACATTGTTGTGGTTCACATTGTTTTGTGATTGTGTGAATGCTAGCCTAGGCTTGGTTAGGCCTAGTGAGACTTGTTAGACTTGTTTGGACTAGGACTTGACCTAGTTGACCTAATTTGACTAGTGTGGTTGACTAGAGTTGACCAAGTATTGACTTTAGTCTAGTTTGACCTAGACAGCATGCAGATGCATTGTACATTTTATTTATCATCTCTCGTATACATCTTGACCTGTGTTGCTCTAAATAGGACTCTGTGGCTTCAGTTTGGACCTCTATACCTATCAGTTGTTCAGGTTATCAGGCGAGTACATTCTCTGACCGTTTCATACTTGTCTGAATTTACATTCTTGCTCTAGATTACTGTACTTGATGCTGACACGATTGTTATCACGGATTGGTACTATATGGATCTTCTTTTGAGATGTTATCCCCTTGTATTCACTAAATACATATTGTGATGTGCGTTTCACTTACATATTGTATTTATTGAATACCCTTATCCTTGTATACTCATTATGCATATTGTACTCTCATTATCACATGAGTCCCATGGATAGACCATTGTACAACTATTGTATAATATTGTACAACTATTGTATAACATTGTACATCTATTGTATAATATTGTACACTATTGTATATGATAACGTAACTGGAGTGGATCCTTGTGTATTGATTGGGGAGGGAGAGTAGAATTGGTTATGTAATCAAATCCTATTGTACAATATTGTATAACTATTGTATATGTCTATTGTGCACTCACGTACAATGGAGTTACAATTGCATTGTCCTAAACCGTTTACATAACCATATTGTACTCTAAATCACATATTGCTTACATTTCTTACTTATCATATATAGATATTTTCTATTATCAAATCTCTGCTGTTTTTTATATACATTCTTCTTTCAGCATTTTCTGTATCTTACTCTATTGCATGCTTTATATTTTCTAACTTGATATGAACTGCGTGAGATATTTTGTGCTCGCTCCTGTCCTGACTGGACCTGTTGATAAATTTTACAGATAGCTTGGAGGTTGCCTGCTAGCCTAGAGGAGATACAGTAGAGGTTGTATAGATAGTTATTTTAGTTGTCTTGAGTTGTATTTACTTTATGGATTACTGTATTTGAGATTTGAGATATTTTTTGGGTTTATGTATCTTAGACACTTAGACTTCTATCTGCGGTATCTCTTTGTGGATTTCATATTTTATCTATCTTTTATCATGTTCTACCTTAGATGTGATTGAGACTATATTTGCTATGTCACCTCCATTCGGAGTGTATATACTGTACAAGTACCTTTATATTATAAGATGTTTGACCTAGGACAGCGTTCTACCGCCGACACTGCGGCGTAGGCTGGACGTACCCACTTCTCGTGCCCTTACTCTAGGGTGCGGGTCATGACACATTTTTAGTGGTAGCCCATGCAGGTCGAGTTTGTGTAGTGGTATTCGAACTAGAGTACCACTACAGCCTGCAGTAGGATTATGATATATTTTTGAAGGTACTCAATCACAGTTAGGATCCCTTGAGAGATTCCTGGGATGACCCTTGAGAATCTCATTATAAAATATTTCAAAATTTGATTCTAATAGTTTATATTTATCTTTCTTGGTTAGTTAATGAATTTGATTTTTGGGTATCCATTGTTGATTTAATTTAATTTTTGTCAAGATAAAATTATATGGGCTAGGTCATCTAGGTTATGGAATCTAGTCTTCTACAGTCACATTAGCCAGCATGGTGAGGACATATAGTCTGACTTTGGATATATTTCTCGGGTGTAGAAATTTAAGATTTTCGCAGCCAAGCTAGCGGCATCGCGAAAATTTTAAATACCATGATTCTAGAGGTATGTGCCTAAGTCGAGGACTTTGTGATTATCGTAGCCTTGCTTACTAGTATGACGAGGATTTAGAGTACCATAATTTTGGATAGACGCATATGATTATCAAATTGTACCTTAAATGTTCTTGAACATGTTTTCTCTACTTTTGTTTCAGTCATTCTTAAAAAAAAAAAGAATTATTGTTTGTTTTGTTTGTTTTGCTTCTCATTATTTAACTTAGGAGTAGCTTTAGCTGTATTATAAACCTTGTGTAACTTCTTACTATGAATTTTTCTTAATACAATGAATCGATGATTTTGCTAGACCTTATCTTGGATTTGATATTATAGCTCTGGTTTCAAAATGGTTCTTCTTTTAAACAGATAAGCAGAACAGATTTTATCGTTATTTTCTTTTTGCTATTATTCTTGTATTAAATAATAATAATAAAACTGTCTTGATTACATCAATCACCTACTTGCAATCTTGGTAGGAATCTAAATGTTGGTCTTGATATGGAATTTGATTTTTATATTGGGACATAAGAATATATATATAGCGGACACAGACACTTTACCTGATACGTATGCATGCTATACTTTGATTACCAACCCATCTAAATACATATTAATATGTTGTTGATGTTAAATTTTCAAAATCCCAATATCTCTGATACAATACAGTATCAGAGAATAGTTCTCTATTTTTTTCCAGTTTAAATTCGTAATTTAAATATAAATTTTATATTATTAGTTGTTGTTTACATCACTGCACATGTATGTTATATACATGGTTTCAATTCTTAAAGAAATTGGTTAAGTTTTGTGTTTAAATTTGTCAAATCTGAGACCGTGTGCATATTAACCCTTTAACACTGGATTCTAAGTGATTAGTTCAATTTGCAGTTTTTAAATATAATATTTTGAGCCATATACATTGTTGTATGTAGGGATATAATATTAGGTTTCATACTCTTACATGTTAGGTTATGGTTGTGGTGAACATTGGATTGGTTTTGATATTCGAATTTCACCAAAATCCTGAAACTGAATACATGTTAACATTTTTCACATTGATTTTAAATGTATAGTTCAATTTTAGATTTAATATGTAATGTTAAACTGAAATGAATGATTGAACCCTTCATTTTAAGTTATAACCCCTATACTCTTGACACTCTACACTAATGTACACTAATGTTCACAACTGCCATGTAAACCTAACCCTTCATCTCTATGTTATGTTCATATATCTATATAGGTATATATATATATATATATATATATATATATATATATATATATATATATATATATATAGTTTATGCATACTGTTATAATGTAATAGATACATAACTAAATCTCTACCTCTCTATACATATAGATATATGTATATATATGGTTAGCCATGCATGTTATGAGTAAATAGGTTGTGCATTGTAGATTGTTTAACCAATATGCCATGAGTAGTGTAACTTGATAGCTATTGTTTTCAAACCCAAATCCTCCTATACACTTTCATGTATATTTCACACATACACATGTCTACTATCTAATCCTATGAACATGTCCACATACATCCATACACACACTAACCACATAATCTTTACATAATGCTAGCTTTTTCCCTTCTAACACTCTCTCTATATATATATTGTGATTGGATTTTAATGCTCGACATTTGTGCTTTAAATTTTGATTTTGATTATGCCTTAAAGCCTTGATGATTTGTTATTTCTGTATCTTTTCCAGCTTAACACCCCTGATTGCTTGTAAGTTTTGATACCCTATGATTGTTTTGGTCTAGTGTAACTAGTATACCAAGATGAGACTTACACTACCACCGTATGCCATGACCTTGTATGCCATTCTTTTAAATTGTATGATTTAGGTAAGTTCTGAGACTTTGATTGTTGGGGACGAGACTCTAGAAGAAGTACGACCATCTTAATTTCGAGGACAAAATTTTGTAAGGAGGGTAGACTTGTAACACCCACTTTTCTAAAATGAGGATAATTTTGAACTTTTGTAAAAGTTTATTATTTAATAATAGGATTTATGATTTATAAATTTTTTTAATTAATTTAATACTATTTAAAATTGGTGAATTATAATTTTGATGTGTTAGCTAGTGAACCCTAGAACTGTTGAGCCTAGAGATTAACCATGACCATGGGGACCTAACCATGTGATTAGAATGACTATTTACAACTTTTTAGGCTAAGAGTATTTTGGTCATTTTGTGACTTTTGAATTATTTAGGATTTTGATTAATTGGTAAATTTTAGATTATTTTAATAATATTTAAATTGATGTATTATAATTTTGGTTATTTTTTATATTTTAATATTTTGGAAAATTTTTATATTTTTAATATTATTTTATTGGATTTGTTTAGTCGGGTTTGAGTTTCGTCTCGTTCCGACTTGTATTGTGACCCGGGTAGCTTAAACTCTAGATGAGACCCAATATTAAGTTAAGCATGGCCCACAAAACCCAACATTTAAGTTAGTTAATTAAACTAATTTTTATCATGTTAGAATGGTTAAGTTAGAGACTCAAAACTAGATCATTTTGACCCCAAACTTGAACCTAGTCTAGACTTAACCATATGAGACTAGAGAGGGGCAATTAGGACATTTCTTATTAGCCCTAATGGACTCTTTATGGCAGCCACCTTTAGGGAAGAATGATTCATTCCATTCATTACAATCTTGCCTCTTTTATTTTCCTTTTGTTCTTCCCTAATTTTAGAGAGCCTTCCCATTGATTTGATCTCCAAATCAAATCATTCCTTTACCAAACCTTCCCTCAATCATTCCCATTCTCCAAGGGAAGGGTGCTACCAAGGATTGGAAGAGGAGTGCAAGGAGGAGTGTCCACTTTGAGGGATCTTCGTATCGGAGCCGTGTCCTAAAGGATTTCATTGGGATTCCACTCCCAATAGATAAAACCCATTATCTAAATCGATTTCCTTTGCATATAAATTAGTTTTGAATCCGTAGGATCCATCCTCATGCATGTGTCCCATTTAGATTCAAATTTGAGGCCATTTGGAGCTCTCTTGAGGATTTTAGATATGTGTCTTGTGTCCTACTTGATAGATCCCAAATTAGGATACCCCATGTGTATGTATGTATGATAATAGTTTAAATAGATATTTAAATTCAGTTTTAGAATGGTTAGAGAGTGGATTGATCTTAGTTAGGATGGTTAGAATGAGTTTCATTTGGATACCTATGTTTGTATCCAAGTATCTTGGCCTATATGTGTTCTTTTGTCCAAAACAACTCAAATTCGTCATAATATTCATCCACGTTTTTATTAACCAAAGCAACTTTGAAATGTCATAACTTTTAGCGTAGAACTCTGATTTATCTCCTTTTTTTTAAAGAACCGTATCGAAGTTAGGTTTCCAAATATATATTTTAATAAGTCAAATTCTTTCTGTAACTTTCTGTAGAATTATTTGAGTGTCAGCTGTACGAAAGACGAACGTGTTTCAGTATTTTCGCGATTTCGGGAGCTTCCGGACACGAAAATACGATCCGTTTGAAGTTTCGGAAAGCTAACACAAAGGGCTACAACATACTTTAATCTTAGAATTTAGTAGAGGCCCAATTGGTAGAGTATTGGTTTTAAGTAGAAGAGTGACTACACGATATATGCATTTTGTGTAACCTATGAGCCTATGTAGTATGGGTATTAAATGAATATAGAGTATGTAATACATGATATGTTGGATGAATGAAATTATATATATATGATATATATCCTCTTTACATTATTGTATATATATGGTTGAATGCAAGCATGTAGGAATACAATTAATATAATGTATGTAAGCAATGCATAAATGCATGAATGAAAGAATGATATATAATGTATGCATGAAAGTATATAATGAATGCTAGATATGAATGCAAGGTATACATGTAATGATAGATATGAATGCATAATATATAAATAATATAATGTAATATATAATGATAGTATGTATGGTAATGTAGAATATATGATGCAAGCATGTATATGTCCACTGTTTTTCCTTTTCCTTACATTTTCTTTCCCTTTCTTTTCTATTTCAGTTTTTTCCTTTTTTTTCCTCTTCTATTTTTACATGTTATATACAATCTATATAATGTATAGATGCATGTAAGTATGTAATATGCATGAATGAATGTCATATATGAATGAATGAATCAATCAAAGGTATAAGTAAAATATAATGCATTGTAATGAATGTTAACATATATAATGTATAAAAGCATGTATGTAAATATGCATGAATGTATATATCTATGTAACTATGTAAATATGTATGATGTAACATATGCATATATATATAAATATGTATGTAATATGGATATGCATGTATGTATGAAGGTATGTATTTATATATATTATCTATTTTATATTATACATTGTTGTGGTTCACATTGTCTTGTGATTGTGTGAGTGCTAGCCTAGGCTTGGTTAGGCCTAGTGAGACTTGTTAGACTTGTTTGGGCTAGGACTTGACCTAGTTGACCTAATTTGACTAGTGTGGTTGACTAGAGTTGACCAAGTGTTAACTTTAGTCTAGTTTGACCTAGACAGCATGCAGATGCATTGTACATTTTATTTATCATCTCTCGTATACATCTTGACCTGTGTTGCTCTAAATAGGACTCTGTGGCTTCAGTTTGGACCTCTATACCTATCAGCTGTTCAGGTTATCAGGCGAGTACATTCTCTGACCGTTTCATACTTGTCTGAATTTACATTCATGCTCTAGATTACTGTACTTGATGCTGACACGATTGTTATCACGGATTGGTACTATATGGATCTTCTTTTGAGATGTTATCCCCTTGTATTCACTAAATACATATTGTGATGTACGTTTCACTTACATATTGTATTTATTGAATACCCTTATCCTTGTATACTCATTGTGCATATTGTACTCTCATTATCACATGAGTTCCATGGATAGACCATTGTACAACTATTGTATAATATTGTACAACTATTGTATAACATTGTACATCTATTGTATAACATTGTACACTATTGTATATGATAACGTAACTGGAGTGGATCCTTGTGTATTGATTGGGAAGGGGAAGTAGAATTGGTTATGTAATCAAATTCTATTGTACAACATTGTATAACTATTGTATATGTCTATTGTGCACTCACGTACAATGGAGTTACCATTACATTGTCCTAAACCGTTTACATAACCATATTGTACTCTAAATCACATATTGCTTACAGTTCTTACTTATCATATATAGATATTTTCTATTATCAAATCTCTGCTGTTTTTCATATACATTCTTCTTTCAGCGTTTCCTGTATCTTACTCTATTGCATGCTTTATATTTCCTAACTTGATATGAACTGCGTGAGATGTTTTGTGCTCGCTCCTGTCCTGACTGGACCTGTTGATAAATTTTACAGATAGCTTGGAGGTTGCCTGCTAGCCTAGAGGAGACACAGTAGAGGTTGTATAGATAGTTATTTTAGTTGTCTTGAGTTGTATTTACTTTATGGATTACTGTATTTGAGATTTGAGATATTTTCTGGGTTTGTGTATCTTAGACACTTAGACTTCTATATGCGGTATCTCTTTGTGGATTTTATATTTTATCTATCTTTTATCATGCTGTACCTTAGATGTGATTGAGACTGTATTTGCTATGTCACCTCACTTCGGAGTGTATATACTGTACAGGTACCTTTATATTGTTAGATGTTTGACCTAGGACAGCGTCCTACCGCAGACACTGCGGCGTAGGCTGGACGTACCCACTTCTCGTGCCCTTACTCTAGGGTGCGGGTCGTGACAATACATATATATTTAATAATTATTTATTAGTTTATTTTAAATAATAATATAATTTTTAAAATTATTATTATATGTATTTTTGAAAAATATATTTGAAAATTATTGTGGCCATTTTAAATCTCGATTTAATTTTATGGATTTAATTTAAATAGAACAAAGACAGAATTTATAGATTTAAATTGGATTTGAGTTGAATTTAGATTTGATTTCATTGATTTAATTTAATACATGAATTATCAAATTGGGTTTTAACTACTCCTAATCCTATCCAAATGGGAATTCCCACATCCTATAAATAGGCAGGTACTCCTCCATATTATTTTTATCATCCATAAATTCTTTCACAAATTTTTTCCACAAACCCTAATCCCGTGCATCGTGTCCGTGCCCTTATTTTTCCCTTTTCACTATTTTATTTACATGTACATTTCACCTTCTTCGTGTCCACATGTCGGACACGATTTTGACACAGCAACCCAATCTCTGATCCTTAATCCTAAACTAATCCCGCATCACCCTGACAACAACTACCTGTCACGACTGTCCCCGCTCTTGCACGATCGACCACAACATCACCGGAGTTCACCACCACCGTAGCCTGCTCTTTTTTCGTTCACCACCCGTCGATCCCGACACGGCCAACCCCACGGCCACTCCCCGGCCTTCCCTCTTCCACCGACCACCACCAATGCCACAAGAATCAACGCCGCCACAACTACCAAAATCACCACCGCCACCACATTACCAAAACCGCCACCACATCACCAAAACCGCCACCACCACCATTGCCATCGGCCACCCACCAGAAATCTCCAAGACTCCTCTACATCACAATCACCACCACCGGCGGCCACATCCGCCACCACCATCCCCAGAAGAAAGAATAAGGAAACCCAAAAATCCACCAAACTCACCTCCGCCGAGCCCGACCAAGCCTGTCGACGTCCGCACCCGGCCACATCAGCGCCACCCCCGCTTTCATCGAACCGCTCCTCCTCGAACCCCGTTCCCGCGCTCCTCCGAGACGCTCGACCTTGTAAGTACGGTCGGTCGACGAGCCAGGCGCCGGATCCTCCCAACTGACGACCGCGTGCGAGTATTCCGGTCATGCCGACTCGATTGAACCCCCGTGCACCGTCCTCTGGTTTGCCGACCTCTGCGGGGAGTCGCACCCGCAGGCCGCTCCACCGCCATCCGTGCCTGACCGCCGGTCGCCGAGACCGCACAGGGACCGCCTCCGCCGCCGGCCGACTTCACCTAAACCCTCCGATCGTCGCCCCTCTCCGCGTCTGCTCTGCCTAAGCCCCTCCGCGCCTGGCCTCACCCTCTCTTCCCGCAGCTCCTCTCCGCGGCCGAGCACCGTGCCAAATCGCCGACGCCGCCTCGAAAAACCCGACCGCCCCCTTTTCTCCCCGAGCCCTCTCTCTCTTTCTCTCTCTCTCTGCATCCTCGCTCTCTCTCTTTCTTATTTTCCTTTCTTCTGTTCTCTGGTTATTTTTTTTGTTTCTTTCAAGAGAACAACTGTTCTTGATTTTTCTAAATTATTTATTTTATTATTTATTTATTTTCTAGTTATTTTATTTTGATTTGTGTTTTAAAAGTAATAAGTATTGACTAGAATTTATTATTATTATTATTATTATTATTATTATTATTATTATTATTATTATTATTGTTACTCCTAGTATCTTCTGTCCTTGTAAGCATATATATTCATCATTATTATTTTTAGTATTATTCTAAAATATTTTTCTAATGGAATATTTCTCATCAAATATCGTATCTTGACAAACTTAGAATTTCTAGCCTAAAAATATTTTGGACTAATAAAAATTGTAGTTTCCAAGTTGTTTTCATATATTTACGTAAAAATTTATTTTTAGTTTTTCTTTTTCGTTTCTCAAGTATATTATTATAAATATTTCCTAAAATAGTATTTTGACAAACTTAGAGTTTTAGCCAAAAATGATTTTTCTTGACTTTAGGTCTTTTCCATAAATATGATTTTACTAATAAAAATCTACTTTTCAAATATTATAAGTAATTTCAAATATTAGTATCTCTATTATTTATCATTTCTCCTTTGATTTTCCCTTTCCATGACTAAGCCCATTATTTCTGTCCTCCTACAAATTCTGTCCTTCTTTCTGTCTACCCTAACTAATTTGACCGTCCTGGACCCGATGGAACTGTCCTTGCCACTATCAGAGGTCACCTTGCATAGTTGTTGCACCGAATTCGCAGTTCGTGCCACCTTGATCATCGCGGCACACCAGACGTCCTACCAGGCAAGACACCTTGTCATTTGTCGTGTATTTATTTTAGCTCATATTTCATGCATTGTTCATTATTATTTTTTATGCAAAATAAACTGTGATACATGGCATAACCTGTTAGAACTTACTGTTCATTTATATTTCCTGCTATGTATTATTTTTCTTACACATTAAACCTAGATTTAAGGGACCACCTTGTGTGTTGCATTTATTGGCCTTGACACGTTGTACCACGAGGTTGTGTGTCGCATATAGAACACGAACGTGCGTGATTGGCTGGCCACCAGTACGTATAAGTCATACGATAGGAATAACCGCTAATAGAGGTTGCATGCTTAGTTTGACTTAGCGGTTATAAAGGTTACTGTTGTGGATACAACATAGTAGGCATTGGGCGGAGAGGACAATTCTTTAGCGTATGGGCTTCGATGCACTTTCTCTTGTGACCCGGAAGCTCCGCTGGAGATACGGGGTTGATGACCCATGATTACTGACGGCCACTGACGTTCTGCGGAACGTCATGCTCTTATTGATGGGGCCTCTGTTACCCCAAGGGCGGACCATGCCGATCCTATTTAGCCAGGGCCCATGCGTAGGAAGGATTGTTCTTAACTACATTTCACTTAGAACAGTTAGGCACCTTTATCCGTTAGGTACGAGTACTTTTGATTTGGGTACTTGTATCTGACCATGGCTTGGAACAATAACTTGTCGCGAACTAGTTTGTCACATCTTGTCCTTGTTTGGTTGTAGGTTTGAGTTACTACTCCGATGAGAAGGTATTGAACCTTGTTGGGGTCCGGATACCATATTGGATTCATATCATGGAAAGATACGTCACCGTGAATTGGTTTACCATCTCCCGTCCTTGTTTGGTTGGGGGGATGGTAAGCTCGTTCAATAGGTGTGTATTGGACCATGTTATAATCCAATTGACTTATTTATTTGAGCAATATTTATTCAGTTTATATGGCATGATATTATGTGTCTTGTTACGTCCCTCTGAGGACCTGGTTATCTCCCCAGGTGTGTGCTCTTGTCTTTCGCATGTGCTCTAGCTCTAGCCGTGATCCGCTCTATTTCTTCGAGGATGATTGCACTTTGATCGTCTTCGCTTCGCTCGCCAAAATCATTCTTTTGTATATCATGTATTTTTTTTATTTTGTTGGTAGTGGATTTGTCTCCGTCCAACATATTGTATCAAGACAATTTTATAGATAATTATATGATATCTTTTATTCATTTATTTCGTGTGGATGAGATTAGTTATGGTTCTATTGCATTTTACAGCTTATGTATCCATACGAGACCTATGTACTTCGTATGAATATAGCTGGCATGTCTACGTTCTTAGTTCTACGTATTTTGGGACTGGGGCGTTACAAGGAGCCAAGGTTCAAGTGCAGATCCGTAGACGATCCTAGTTTGCGCACTTTTGTGGATGGCATATCTGATTTGGTATAACTAAACTATAACCTGAAAACTACATATACGTAGATATTGTACAACTTAACATTTGCTGCTTTTATATCATATTTCAGAGTGTTCAGTACGAACAATCTTTCCAAGAGCCATTCAGCCTGAAATCATTCGAGCACAGTCGCGAGCTTATGCGAGAACTAGTGGACCGTATTGATCGTCTCGGGCTTGGACGGGACCCCGAGATGCCTCCAGTACAGTCTCGTCTTCCATCAGACTATCCAACGGCCGTTGTAAGGCGGAGACACTCACGTCATCATAGGAGGGATGGTGGAGTAGAGATTCCTGGAGAAGAGATTCCTGGAGAAGAGATGCCTAGAGAAGAGATTCCTGAAAAGGACTATGGGCAGGGATCGACTCAGCAGTACTATGGAGGGGGGACTAGTCAGCAGTACTGTGGGGAGGGATCGACTCAGCAGTACTATGAAGGGGGGCCTAGTCAGCAGTACTATGGGGAGGGATCGACTCAGCAGTACTATGGAGGGGAGCCTAGTCATCAGTACGCTGGTGAGGGATCGACTCAGCAATACTACGGGACTCCATCGACAGCTTCTGCCTACCAAGATATGGAATACTACACATAGTTAATTTCTACCCCATCAGCCCCAAGGTTGACCCAGTCGACCCAGACTTAAGAGAATGAGGATACATGTAATGCCTGTGTTCGTATTACGTATTTTGGGATATGTATACGTATTTTATTCTGTATTGCATGATTTCTTGTTTAGTTTTCTTCATGGCTTGGCTTGGTTTATTCTTGGCTCGGGTTGGCTTGGTTCGGCTTGGCTCGGTTTTCTTTGGTTCAATATGAACCAATGTGAACCCCTACCTACCACCACCATTGTATTTATTAATCTATTCTCTCTATTCTCTCTCTTCATTAATCATCTTCTTCTTCCCCATTACTTTCTTACCTACCAGAGAGAGAAGAGAGAGGTCTAGGCAAGTGCAACATGCTTCATGGAGGAACTCCAACTTTATTACTTCATTCTCTTCCTTACTACATTCTAAAGCACTTTAGTACTTGGCATTTTCACTTTCCATGGCTAGATTCTTGTAGATCTATGTTTATTTTATTTCTGGATTTTGTGGTTTTGATCTACTAAATCTTGTTATTTTTGAGTTTTGATGGTTCCATGTTGTAGAGAATTTTGTTCTACCCCATTTTGACATATGAAAGTTTGGATTTAGGCTCCGGATGATGGAGTTATGGAGCTTGAGGACTTGGCTCTCATGGTGTTCTTCTTCTCTGAAATTTTGAAGAAGATGAATAATGCTTGACTTGACCGCAGGAATATTCACGCGGCAAGTGTTCTATCCAGCCGCATGACTGGAAGTTCTTGAGCCGTATGAGAGTCGGACTCACTTAGCCGCATAACTCGCTCAATTCCCAGCCGCATAAGTTCTGAACTCTGCAGCCGCATGCGCCATTCCTGCTAGCCGCATGAGGACTTCACCCTGAGCCGCATGAACTCAACACTCGCGAGCCGCATACGTACACTTGCTCCCAGCCGCATAGGTACTGCTCCCCGCAGCCGTATGAGTACTCTTCCCTTCTGAGCCGCATATGGTTTCCCTCTCCCGCAGCCGCATGGGTTGCTTCTTCTCAAGCCGCATGGAACCACACTTCCCCCCCCCCGACCGCATGTACCTGATTGGCCAGCCAGCCGCATGAGACCCATTCCCTCAGCCGCATGAGTTTCCTATCTTCCTGACCGCATGCGCCCCCTTGTCTTAGCCGCATGAGATCCAGTGACCCTGGCCGCATGCGCTCTTCTAATTGGGCCGCATGAGTCTACCCTTTCCTGACCGTATATGACTTAGCCGCATGGCTCTTCTATAGCCCTGAATATTGATATTTTATTAGATATTTTACGTTCATTTTATATCCTTACGCCTTTTGTCATGAACTTGATAATCATGGATTTGTTTAATATGTTTGGAAATGATACATGAGCATGACACGATAGTGACCCGTAGTGATGCACTCTTGACAAGAAAACCTGACATGACCTGATAGTGGCCCGTCGTGGCGCACTCCTGACAAGAATACTTGACATGATAAACCTGACATGATATATCTGACAAGCTGTTGTGACGGCTACCTGACATGACATGACCTGTATAAATTACATGGACACCGTGGGCGATTGTGCTTGTACAAATAAACCAGTCCTGTCTTGCATCATGTCTAGGGAGGGACTCCTGAGTACCACGGTCAGGAGTACCTATTGAAATGGACTAAGGCTAATAACTAGATTAATATATTAGTCATGAAGAGATTTCCCAGCTACAGGCAATCCCGTTACCTGGGCGCGCCTGGGATCTGTAGCCTGCCGTCGAGTAGGGCACATTTTCAGCACACTGTCATGTGTTGCACCTTTCAAGCTACTTAAGGGTACATGCGTTTCCTAGACGGTGTACCCACCCGAATTCAACCCCTAATTTCGACCTGGATAACCTGGATGGTCTGCAGGGCTTGTGGCTGTGGAATAATCTCACTGCATCTTGCTAGTAATTAGGCCTGTGATAACCCTAGTTAGTTAAAGTATCAAGCCGTAATTCTTGCTTGGCCGTAAAATGATTGGATGGAGTCTAACCAAGTCTAGTCTTGTCTTGATCCTGTTACATATCCTGATTTTATATTATCTTGCCGATAAATGGTGGGAAATCAAGTTCCGTTCAGACGAAGGGTTACAACCCCGGTCCTTGTTTGGTTTACGGGTTGTAACCTGGTTATCTGAATAGTCCCATGGTTATCTCGTCGTATATCATCCTGATGTATTTTCTTTATTTCCAGTTCTTACTTTTATTTATACTCTTGTGCTGATTGCTGGTTTTAGTTCCTAAGTGAAGCTTCCTTTGTGGCACTTGCTCTTTCTGGGGTCTGACCCAGCTGGTTTTGTATGGCCAGATTTTGGATCAGCTCCAGAGGATCCACCGCTTTTCCAGCCCGATGGTGAACACCAGACGTAACCCGGGCAACGAGTGGGTTTATTTTTGCTCTCCCACTTTATTGTAAAAATATTCTTTTGAGGCGTTTAGCCGACGAGCACCTGTTTAGCTCGATTGTATTTACTTACTGTCTGCCTACGGGCTGTAACATGATTGACTGATCCTAGGGTTGATCATGTATGACTAAACTCTTGCTAGTCCTAACATTTTGTAACGACTAGCTTCATGATCAGCTGAATATGTAATATCTGGGACGCCTTATTATTGTATATTTAATGATCATACATCTTGTAACATCTATTTACTTGCTTGTGATTGAGACAATAGGCTTGTTCATGACCATAGGAGACTGTTGGCTTGTAGTAAACCCTCATGTATCTAGACAGCCGTGACCGTATAGCGAGATGGAATCCATTTCAATATACGTAGCTGGCTATGTCTGCCCCCGCTCTCCAGTATTCTGGTTCTGGGGCGTGACAATACAGCAGGTCGAAGAGATCGACTAGGCCTAAGAGATCGACTAGGCCTAAGAGAAGCGGTACGAAAAGATTATAGACGCCTTGATTGGGGGTCTCGGTAGATTTTTAACATAACTTCAAAATTTGCAAGTAGGCTTTGAATCCATGATGTAAGACAAGTTTTATTGCAATATTCAATGTTTAATCACTTTCTTAACTTACTAGTACATCTATGATACAAGTTACTCTTAGGTTGCAACTATGCTTCAATGTCCAATCACTCTCTTGGATGACTAGTACATCTCCTTCGATTGTGTCCCATTGAACCACAATTGCTGCAACGTAGCTCTCTTGTCGACGGTTCCTGGGGCTTGACACGATTCTTCTTTGGTCGGTCGGCTTTACGTCGTACGGCTGGTACTCCAATTTTTTCTCTTACCAAAGGAGCTTGAATCTGGTAGAAAACTGGAATTGGTTCCATCTTTGCTGTGTATACACTTCTCAAGTTCGAGGTAGAAAACAGTGCATGATAATAAATTTGAATATTAAAATTATAATATCTACACACAAAACATACATGTATACACGGTATATAAGTATGGTACCATCTCCCACATGTACAAGATCTATCGTCTAAACGTACAATGTATGTTCTACTTGTTGCACAATCTATTATTTCATATGTGTAACTATCAATACCTAATAGTTCTAGATGATTCTTTTCTCTGATAATACGAGTCATAGTTTTCAACATCTTCAGACAGAAATCTGTGTCTATATTCTCAGCATTGTATCTATTCTTGTCATGAAGTGTTATAATTTCGACTATAATACCGTCGAGAAGTGTTGTTATTGGTTTATTGCGTAATTTCTTAATCCAATTGTTAAAACATTCAGCAAGATTAGAAGTGTTAATATATAATCGGAGACAAGGAGCGTACGCTGTTATCCAGTGCACAAAACGATAATTTTTATCGTTCACACCAATAAGCCAATCGTACAATGTTATATTTTCGGTTTTAATTATTTCAAACAAGTGTTCTGCATCCGTTTGATTGTACGATCTAGCAAGCGAGTCTAACAAGTTTTGAAATATTTTTTCTTTCGCAACCTTTTTCATGTTTTGTTTGAAATGTTGAATACAAAAAATGAGGTGATTCTGGAAAAATATTTCGCATAGCATTTATTAACCCGTTTTGTTTATCTGAAATAAATGAAATCCTATTCCAATCAATAAGAGAACTTTCAAACGATATTCTTAATGAGTTTAATAACAATGACCAAGAATCACTGTTTTCACCTTCAGCAACAGCATATGCAATAGAATATAATTGATAGTTAGGGTCATGAGCACAAGCAATAAATAAGATGCCTTGATATTTAGATTAAAAAAATGTAGCATCAGTACTAATAACCGGTAAACAACCACTTAAAAAACCATCAATGCACGCCTTGAAACAAATATAAATTCTTTGAAAGCTATTATCTTTGGCAGTTTTAAGAAAACATCTACTACCTGGATTCGTCTCCATAATTCTAAAAGCATACTCCTCAAGACTAGCATAAGCCTCAACATAACTTTCATTTATTTCAGCTAATGACATCTCTCGGGCTCTCCATGCTTTGGAATAAGTAATATGTATACGATGTTCTCTATATATATCTTTAACTATTTGTGATGCACAATACGATTGATTATCCCTAATTATACCAATTATCCTGCTCTTAACCTGTACAACGGTAGCTAGTCGATGGCGTCCGGTTGTTAGTGCACTAAAACAAGAATGATGACTTTCTAATGTAATTATTTTAACTATTTCGTCGGTTCCAATGGATCTGGTATATACTCTCCAATTACAGTTGGGTTGATCACAAGAATAAATAATTCCACGAGCATTGTTCATAACATTAGCTGAACAACTGAAATTATGTTCAATTACAACATTACTTATAAAACTTCTAAGTTCAGAACGAGAAGAAAATGTTTGACCAATAAATAATTCACGGGTTATAGCATTATCCATATTATCATCTAACTCATATTCTATATTTTTAATTAAATCATCACTATTCCCGTCATTATCATTATCGTCGTTAGATTCGTCTGATGAATAATTTTCTTCGAAAGATGGAACAATTTGTTGGAAAGAACTAGCACCAGCAAAATAATTCATGGATTGACTATTTCTATTATCAAATGTCGTGGATATTTGAATAACAAAAATATTTATATATGGTGATTGTGAGTTAATCTCAAGAACAAAATTCCATCCTTCATCACCATCTACTAAAAAATATCTAGAATTAAAAACAGATTTTATAATAAATTCGTACCGAATAGAACAACGTTCAATAATTAGATTACGTAAATTTTCAAAACTACTATTAATATAAGTTGAAAATTTTTGGGTTTCTCCTCCTTCATAATCTAACCCATTTATGTTACCTCCGTGCGAGGACACTATTCTTACGCTACGATCCATGAAAACTTGTAGAAAGAAAATTGTAGGAGAGAAGCTTGTAGAAGTCTTGTAGAGATAAGTAAGAAAAAATTGATAGGAGCCTTTGAGAAAATATTGCAGGAATGAAGAGAGAAGAGTGAGGAGAATCAATTTGCTTATGTAGGCGAGGAAAGAGGAATGTGAGTGCTGGCAACGGGCTACAACTCTCCAACTGAGTTGGAGAGCTACTGGACGTTGGGGGGCCCACTCCAAGCCGCCAACTCAGTTGGAGAGCTGCTGGACGTTGGGGGGGGGGGGGGGGGGGGGGGGGGGGCACTCCAAGCCGCCAACTCAGTTGGAGAGTTGGAGGAGCCCTCCAACTGACTTGGCGGGCTGTCACCTTGTACGCAATTTCAAAAACTTCTCCCCCCTCACGCAATTTACTATAAATATATCACTCTGAACGAAAAAAAAAATATAATTTTTATTGTCTTTTCAATAGAAGTAAGAAGTAATTTTTTTTAATTTATGTCAGATTTTCTTTTATATATTTGGTAAAATAAAATAAAAAATAACTCTTTCAGTTTTTAGCTGGTGCATGAAAAAAAATCAATATTTTAATAAATTTTTTGTATTTTAAAATAAATTTAATATTATAAAAATGCAAAAGCAATGAATAAAATAAATAATAATACACATTTGAGTAGGGCTATTGTGGTTCTAAATTTTCATAATAAATATTGAAAAAGGAGAAGAAAAAACAATTGCATTGGTTCCAAGAGATAACATCTTTTTTCTTCTTTTTTCTGTCAGAAAAATAATTATCAAATTTGTAGTTACCAAACAAATGAAATAATTTTTTTTTCTTCTTTTCCTTCTTATTCTTTAAATATGTGAACCATACACGAGCTTAGAGGTTCCACTTATATGCTGATATTAAGCCGACAAATAAAGTCTCGGCTTCAGCTTAATTTCGTTTTCTAATTTTTTTTTTTTTTTTTTTCTCAAAGAGTATGGTGTTTTCTTAAAGTTCGAATCAGGTGACATCCTTACCAATGACTCCATGCAGAGCTTAGTTACAATCGGATCCTTCCCATGTTGGTCAGATTTAGGGCACTTGCTTTTCTAAGTTCTAATTAGTCGTCCATAGTCCGTTGAAAACAGTGGAGTATTCCGACGCAGTGGCGTGGATTCGAGTCCCCATGCCTCCAAGCACTATTAAGAAATGGACACCCTAAAAAAAATTATAAAAAAAAGTTTCTAATTAGTGTTTAGAATGATATCATCTTGATATTTTGATTGTGATGTTCGAATTGGTCAGATTTTAGGGTGCTTCTAAATAGCTTTTACATGATATCATCTAGTTTATAATTAATAGGCTAAATTTCAACTTGATACCTTCAACTATCCACATTTGGCAACTTAATACCTTAAACTTTTAAAATAGGCAACTTGATACCCTAAATATTTTTTTTCCTAAAATACCCTCATCTCTCCCAACCCCCCACCTTCCCAGCACCTACTCCCTCACCCCCCCCCCCCCATCCCCCCCCCCCCCCCCCCCCCCCTCCTCCTCCGGTCGTGCAACCCTCTCCTCCGGCCGCTCAACCCCCCCCCCCCCCACCCACCGCCCTCTCCTCCTCCGGTCGTTCCACCCCCCCACCCCCCCTTCCCGGCCAGCCTGTACCCGCGAACCGCCCCCACCGGCTGCTGTGCGCCGTCGTCGCCCGCGGAGAGGGGAGGGGGGGGAGGTCGCCGGAGATGGAGTGGAGGGGGGGGGGGGGGGGGGGGGGGGAGGTCGCCGCCTCCGGAGAGGGGAGGGGGTGGGTCACCGGAGAGGGAGGGGGGGGGGGGGGGGGTCGCCGGCTAGAATGGGGGGGGGGGGGGGGGGTAATTTCGGAATTTTTTTTGTTTAGGGGATGCAGTTGAAAGTATTAAATAGTTGAGGGTATCAAGTTGCCTATTTTGAAAGTTTAAGGTATTAAGTTGCAAAATGTGGATAGTTGAGGGTATCAAGTTGAAATTTAGCCTAATTAATATATTGCTAAGTTTATTGTTCTAGTTTATTGCAACATATGTTTTTCCTCAGTTATAAAAGTTTCAAGCAAACATCTATTTACAATACTAAAAAAAGAAGACTACAACCAATCATTACAACATGGAGCTTGTAACATATTTTGCACACGCAAATCCTACATGATAAATTTTTTTTTACAGTAATAATCTTTATATTGGAATATAAAATAATGATTATAATTCAGAAGTACAGCCTAGAATATAAATTCTATTAAATCAGGCAACCAATATATTTTGCATTAGTCAGTAAACTAATTTAGATGCCTACTCCATTGTGCTGAAATTTGAAGCATGGTGGCTTGAAACTCTTAAATTTATACATTGAGACAAATTCTTCTCAGCTTAGGAATTTTTTTGTGGGTTAGATATTGTTGCTTTTTTCAAAAGTAGCTGATATTTTTGATTGCTTAGTGTTTTTGGTAGAGGGTTTTAAAACTGTTCAGTAACACTAATTTATTAAAAAAAACAAAACAAAAAGTAGTTTAATTTGTGACATCTTTTAAAACAGTTTCATATATCCTGTCAAAAGTTGTTTATACTATCAGCTTTTAGCAACATTTCAAATCAGTCTTCACGCTTCAATTATGGCTATGAATGAACAAACACTAACAAAGTGTTATATATATGACAATTATCCATAACGGTATGACAATAATAACAACACTAATTTTTTTTTAAAAACAACAACACTAATAACAACAACAAAATAAAAACTGATGAAGTTTAGGATTTGACTCGTGACATGGCTGTATGGGCAATTGACATGAATAAATTTACGGTGCATAGAATTGCAAAAGCTTAATTAAGAATAATAAATTATTTATGATATGCAAACACTTTAGTCTTAATAGATCTTAAAAAACCAAAAGTATAATTTATATTTATGTAGTGTATTTGTACTCCACGACATTTGCGGATGGATACTATACGTTTCGCTAACAAATCAATTTTATGTGTATATAATAGATATAGTGTAACGTCTATAATTGTTGATGGAATCCTAATTAAATAAACAAATTAACAGGCAATTTTCCTTTTACTAGCCAATTCACTTTTCGTACAGCTTCTGAAAGCGAAGAAATTGCTTTCAAAATCTGCTACTGTTTTTGAAAAGCACCACCCATACCAAACCAGGTCAAGTGGGCCCCACATCACGTCTCCTTCCTTCCTTCCTCCTTTCCTCCACCGACAGACCCCATCCCCATGTGAAACCCGACCCCGCCGCCGCCGACGACTACGATGAAGGCCGGGGTGGGGACCACCACGTACGGAACATCGCCTCGGCAATCCCTCCATCCTCTCCGTCGGGTCAGTTACGCCCACCACTCCGGCGAAGGTGGTAACCTTACCGCAGATTTCCCGGTTCATCCTACTGCACGATGAAGGCGATACTCCCCGTCTTCTCCTGAGTGCAGCCACGCGTGCCGGCTGGCTTGCATAGAAGCGCGTATCGCGGTGAAACTAGGGTTAGGATTTTGGAGGAGAAGGAGGCTCCGATGGATCCGGCGGTGGCGGTGGAGTCAGGGTCTGTCGGTTTCTGCGTACGGTTCGTTAAATTTTTGCTTGGCAGGCTTACAAATTTTAGAGGTGCTACACCCCCTCATGTGTCTTACGCGACACGGACACTGACACCAATTTTTGGAGTTTCCGTTCTTAGTAGGCGATGATCGCCAAGAAAACTAATGGCTGGAGTGGAAAAGTGTGATCTTTCTGTGTCCATGGGATTATCGAGCAAGAGGGAGCAAGAGGGGGGTTCTTTCGACAAAGGGAGTTTCGGCAATTTGAATTATTGTCAGAGTTTTTACTTGAGAAGATAAAAAAAAGGTTAGTTTTCCTTCTAATAGGCAATTGATAAAGGCACTGCATAATTTGATCGGGGTAGCCCATTTGTAAGTTTGTGTTATTTACAAGTTTGCCATTGAAAAAATTTATTAGGGCTAGTCCATTAGGTAGTATAAAAGTCAATTGTTTTATTTCTCTTCTCTTTCTCTTCTTCCTCTCAAATTTTCTTCTAATCTCAAATTTTCTTCTAAATCCTAGATTGAGATTCCTCTTGTCCCTACAAAAATCTTCCTGTTTTGTAACCCTATATTGAGATTCATCCCGCATGCTGTCACACGCGCGCGGCGCGCGAAGAAAGATTGGAAGTCCTGATTGTATGTGGACTGCCCAGTTTCCTGGCAGTCCACATACATATGTGGACTACCAGGAAACTGGGCAGTCCACATACAAACAAGGACTGCCCAATTTTCTGGCAGTCCAACAAACTGAATGGACTGCCAGAAAACTGGGCAGTCCTAAGTCACAGCATGTGAAACAAAGGACTGCCCATTTTTCTGGCAGTACTTACTGTATGTAGGACTGTCCAATTTTCTGGCAGTCCTGAATACAGTAAGGACTGTCAGAAAAATGGACAGTCCTTTGTTTCACATGTTGTGACTTAGGACTGTCCAGTTTTCTGGCAGTCCATTCAGTTTGTAGGACTGCCAGAAAATTAGGCAGTCCTGGTCGACGCACAGTTTTCTCGTTCCTGCATACTTGTGTTTAATTTAAATGGGTAATTTTCCACTCCGAATGTAGTTTAATTCAAATGGGCCACAGACAATTGAAATAAACAATATAATGGATGCTTGAATTTTTTAATTTAATTTCTAGGGTTTTGGAAACAAATAGAGAAAGAATTTGGGTGCCATCGATCTTCTTGAGAAGGAAATTTGGAAGAGAAGAGGAAGATGAAGAGAACATTTCTAGGTGGAAGAAATTTCTAGGAATTTCAAATTATCTTCTTGCTTGGGGATGGAGAAATGGTGGAGGAGAAGAGGAAGAAGAAGAAGAGAGGAATTAGGGTTTAGGAAGAGAGAGAAAAAATTTTGCAAATGAGAGAAAAATTTTGGGTTTAGGGGAATTTTACTTTGGGACAGCCCAAAATCAAAAAAATGGGCTGTCCTGAGTAAAACACAAAAAAATTGGGCTAGCCCCGATCAAAAAAGGCAGTGCCTTTATCAATTGCCTTCTAATAAGCATTGCTTTATGAATCAATTTGATGGTTTATTATCAGACTCGTTTATTGAAATTATGGACAATGCTGCTGTTAATGTATGAATGTGTTGTGCTCTTACTTGCTGCCTTGTCTTCTTTAACTATTGTTTACTAATGCAAATGTAATATGTCAAGCAATAGTATGCTCATTAGTCATTACATCATGTTCTCTCATGTGCTAGCCTAACAAGTATAGGATTTTTAGCAACATCAGTATGAGGGGGCTCCTGATAAGTAACCAATAATGCTGAGTTAACCACACTTTTTGTCAATGGAGTGCGTCGTGACAATTGTCATGACATTTCTATGTAGATGTCTCCTACGCTAGATTATAGTTCGATTAAGAAATGTGTTGATATTCATGACTTGAAGTTAGATCCATAGCCGAGGTCTATGCTTATGTTTTATGGATACACTATCCTGGCACAATGTTAAATGTGGCATTGTTTATCATAATGTCACCATGACAAGTAAGTAGAAGTAGTAAACACCTGGAAGCAACTTGTCAGATAGTGATCTTGGTATTGCATCGAATAGGCAAAGGATGTGGAGACAGGATCAATAAGTCGATGATAGTAGGATCAGAATGGTCACTTGAACATCAAAGCCAAAAACTCCTACGAGGTCAAAGAATCTCATTAAGATCCTCGATTTGGCACTTCTTACTTGGGAGCTCGTTTCTCCGGCGACATGAGCCTGTTTTTCCAACGACGGGAGCTCGTTTTGCCAATGACGGGAGCGCATTTTCTAACGAGGGGAGCGCGTTATCCCATCGACGGGAGCACGTTTTTCCGGCTACACGAACGCTTCCCATAACAGGACCATAATTTTAAAACAGGATAAACTTTTTGAGAAGAATGTTGGAGAATTTTTAATACACGTTCATCAAAGTAACAAGAAACTAAGGATTAGTTACATTGACATTATAAAAATCACCATGCAGATGATCTTTCTATATCTTTGAACTGAACTTTGTAAATTCTAATAAATATTAAGATATCTATAAATTTTGATAACAGTAATTAATAACCATAAAAATGTTATTAGTGCATGATCTCAATTTAGACTCTTCTAAGTAGTTGCGCTCCCCCGCTCCCGCTTCCGGGCCCGGCTTCTAAGCACCAGAATGCAACCCAACACAAAGAAACAAAGTGAGGAAGTGAAAAATCTTAAACAAGAAACAAAGTGAAAAATCTTAAATAAGAAAACCCATAGGATATACACTTCATTAATACAAAAGGAGAGAAATCTCAAAGGATGTATTGTAGATACTAGATAGTCTACTAAACAAATCATTCTAGATGTAAAAAAAAGCAACGGATCGATACTAATGAATTAGGAGCAGATGTGATTGATGTTATTGGTGCTTATGCTCCCAAATAAATCTACATAATAAATTAAGGGAGTTTGAGAATTTATTGGTTAAAGGAACATGAGGATAAAATTTTAAATCACCATGTTGGATAATATTGATAGAATAATTGAGAGGGCAAATGGAGATTAACAATACAAATAGAGAATAATCATGGAGTATGATACCAAGTTCTTCAATGTCATGTTTAAGTATAGGAATTCAAATTTCGCAATAAGAGGTAAAGGGAACAAGATTCAATTGGGTGGATAAATTGACTAACACAGTCTTGTCTTGGATCTGGCTTCCCACCTTCATGATTTCAAGAGTTCAATCAAAATAGAATTGGAATACAAGTAAGTGGGATAGATGGATTGCATGACAGTTACATTTCTTGGCTAGCAGTCTTCCTTTCTAATCTTCAGAGCTTTGCTGCAGGTTCACTTCTTTTACAAAGTTTGTGAATACATCAAGAAATGTATCATATAACTTTTTTTTTATCAGTGATAAGCTGTTGAGATAACTCATAAGAAACTTTTATCCATCTTTTTGTATTCCGAAACTATATGAACCCAGCACTACTAATACAATAACAACCTAAATTACAACTTTGACACTCTGGGCAGATCCAGAAACTATAGTAAGTGGGGGTTTGATTAAGTAGGAAAAAATTGTCAAAAATATGTGAAGTCTATGTTTGTAACCGAAGACCTTCAAGACAAAACATGAAGACTTAACCACTTGGACTACTATTTGATAGTGTTTAAATTAATGGAGACCTTCAAGTCTATGTTTGTAACCGAAGACCTTCAAGACAAAACATGAAGACTTAACCACTTGGACTACTATTTGATAGTGTTTAAATTAATGGAGACCCAAACTTATTTGGTAATATTGGTAAACTTATTCATAAAATATATCTTACAAATTTATTTTCTGAAAATCCAGTGGGGGCTTGACCCCACACTATCCTCCATGTGGATCTGCCCTTGCCTGTCTAGATACAGGACAGATCCGGGGGTTTAGTGAGTGGGTGGGGGATTGGGAAAAAAAGTGAGTGAGGGCTCCGAATTATATTTTATTTCAAATGTGTGCATGAGGATTCGAACTCAAGACCTACAAAACAAAATCAAAACTGCTTTACCAACCGAACTAGTCTTTAGCATTGATTATAAAATGGGGAAATATATAGTGGTGGCTTCTACCCCCACTGCACTCAATGTGGATCCCCCATGTCTGGATACCAACTAAAAGGAGTTAGTCGACTGAGATCTAATGGGCTTTGGCTAGATCCCAATAGGATGAAGCTTTCTATCCATAATTATTTAGTTCTTTAAATGAAAAATATAAAAATTTAAAATGCATAGGAGAGGGGACATGGTTAGGAGTCTTAGGACACTCATTTTGGGGACAGCTATAGAGGGGCAGATATAGGTAGTAGGAGAATTTTTGGGGAGAACCTTGGTGTGGAAGAATTATCGTCATACTTTAGGATGATATCAATTGCCCAAGAATCTTGGGCTCGTCTATCTCGAGGTGATAGCTATCTCCGTCTCTGCTTCACAAGTAGATGTCGGCTTCCGCATTGGTAGTCTGCACTTGTTAGCATCAACCAAGAAGCTATTTTGCATGTGCACAAATACAAAAGAACACCATGGATACCACAAGATGAGCATTTCATGAAACGGGGTTGTCTCTACTCTTTAGCATGAAAGGGCAGCCCAGTGGAAGATGAGCAGTGTACAATGAAGTCAGTGGGGTTGACACATGGTTTACATAAATCATGTGTAGATCCACTGGCTTCGTCGACTCGTAGCTCGCTAAAGAGCATCTAGGCTGGATTTTGTAATTTAACCTCTATACAGAGGTTGCTAGTGCTGGTGGCCTTAAAATTTATTCTTAATAAGGAGTTATATTCACATTATTTAATTTTAGGGTCACATACGTAGGTCCATTTTGTACACTTGTAATTGAATTATATTATTTAATATCTAAACCATAAAATGTTAAACTAATCAAATATAAGGAAAAGGAAACATATATGGTATTAAGGGGTTTATACAAAGTATGATCATTGAGTAAGAATGCGTCATCCAGTTTTCTAAATATTGGAATAGTATAAATGTATAACCCTTAATTCTATCACAACTGTGGAGTTTTTCTTGGAGTTTTAGTATAGTGGCAGGGCTTCGCGTGATGTCGAAGCAAACCAAGTTCAAATCTCTATGGCACACATTTTAAGTGTATTAAATATTAATCAGGTTCATTAATCCATCTCTCAATCTAAAAATGGACATTCAACCTACTGGGACATATAGGAACAAATGTTAATAGATAACCCCCAACCCTCTTTACAGCAATTGAGTTGTGTTTTGGCAGAGACTTCAACAAAAAGTCGACTTAGACCTTCTCATATTGGATGATCCTTGATTTAAAGAAAAAGGCTACTATATAGGGCCTCTCATTGTACTTCGAATTATGATTTTAGTCATGCTTTTCTGACATAAGCAGCCGGGAACGCGCTATGCATGTCCCACAGGCTACTATATTATTGGAGAAACAAGTATATCAATAATCATTTGAACAAGTCGTTGGCATATTAGTTTTTGGTTCCTTTGCTCATATTTGTCCTTCATAGAATATTACTAATTCAAATCATTAACTTGGAAGCATGATAATTAATCTGTCTAATTTTGTAAAAACTTGGACACCAAAATTTTCTACTTGTCCACATCTCTCACTTCACTCCCTTGGAAGTTTAATACATGTATCTCTCACTTTCCTTCTTCTTTTCACTTATTTCTATCTAATCACTGTCACTGTCACTTAACCCTTATTTCGTATTTTTTAACCCAATTCTACTATACTATCATCTAATTGTATCTTCTGATGAACACTTATCTTTAGTTACAAAGTGTCACGACCCGCACCCAGTATAGGGGCACGAAAAGTGGGTACGTCCAGCCTACGCCGCAGTGTCAGCGGTAGAACGCTGTTCTAGGTCATGATCACAACTAGCTACAACATGATATACACTCCCAACGGAGGCCAAAACACATAAGGTACAACTCAATCACAGATCTAGAGATGGAAATAGCACGATATGATAGATGATGAGATCCTCAAAATGAGGTACAAACAGAGAGAGAAATAAATCCAAATTAACAAACATCCCGTCTCAATTTCTCAAAAATAATACACTCTCTGAAACCACAAACACAAATGACATGAATGAAAGAAAATAAGAGTAACTAACTACTCTAGGCAATGGTATCATCCTCAGCAGCTGCCTGAACCACCAGGGGGTCTAGGTTGCAAGTGTCATCTAAGTCTACTCTATAGTAGGTAGGGCAGAACTCCTCCTCATCCTCTGTAATATTTTCAACAGGTCCAGTCAGGACAAGAACGAGCACATATCTCTCAAACAGTTCATGTCATGGCAGAAAATGTAAAGCAAACAATAGAGTAAGATACATGAACTGTAAGAAATGTACATGAAAGATAAGAGAGATATTTGTAAACTGGAAATATCTATATGTAAGTAAGAACTGTAAGTGACTAAGTGATTTAGAGCACAAGATGGTATGTAATTGGCTTGGGTTTGCACATGAATAATCTGAGTTTCACATGAATAACACAGTTGCACATGAGAGCTGTGTTGCACATGAATAACACAATTTCACATGAATAACACAATTTCACATGAATAAGTAACAGGGTTGTACATGATGGAAGAGATTGCATAACCATTTATACTCACCCCTACCCCCAATCAATACAAAAGGATCTAGTCAAGTTACGTTACGTACATGATGGTTTGGTTACATATAAAGCACATGGGGAAACATGGCCGTACATGAGATCACATGAGAGTACATGAGAGCACATGAGCGTACATGAGTGCACATGAATAACGCAAGAGCAAAGAATACATGATGTACATGAAACACATGACATGAAGTACCCGATGCGCCCGCTAAGGGGGATAACATCTCATGAAAAGATCCATATAGTACCAATCCGTGATGATAACGTGACAACATCAAGTAAAGTAATCTAGAGCAAGAATATAAATCCTGACAAGTATGAAACGATCAGAGAATGTACTCGCCTGATATCCCGTATAGCTGATGAGAAAAGATGGCCAAATCGGAGTAACTGAGTCATATTTAGAGCAACACAGGTCACAATGTATCTATAAAGGTAAATATGAAACTTACAATGCATTCTATATGATTTCTAGGTCATTCTAGACTAAAGTCAACACTTGGTCAACTCTAGTCAACAGTCTAGTCAAACTAGTTCTACTAGTCCAATCTAGGTCAACTCTAGTCTAATCTAGGTCTAACCCAAGCCTATGCATACAAGTATAACCTATACATACCCTATAGTTAACAAATAGCACAAAGTCATATATACTATATATTCACATATCAATACTATACTACAAGCACATACATGTATACTCCCTATATCTTACACAAGTCACACACATAGCCACAATACTATATATATATATATATATATATATATATATATATATATATATATATATATATAGTGTATGTGAGAGGTAAACAAGGGGGCTACATACATACCATATATTTCTAATCATATAAACACATGGACATATATAAAAAATACATACATACATAATATATAAAGAGGGAAAGGGGGGTGTGGGTGTGTGTGTGACAGACTGTGCAGTGAAAAACCGATTTATATCGGTTATAAAACCGATATAATCGGTATCGGCCGTTGGCCGTTTTTTTTCGCGAAAAAACGAAAAAATATCGGAACCGATTATATCGGTCGATACGACCGTTATAATCCGAGAAATCGGTTTCTAAAAAAATCGATTTCTCACCGTTTTTTTTTAAAAGTCAACTTACTGTTTTGTTCCTCTCTTTTAGGTCGAAGAGAGAGAGAGAAAGAAAAAAGCAAAGTGGAAAAAAAAAAAGCAAAGAGGAAAGGAACGGAGGAAGGAGAAGAAGAAGGAGAACCAACCTGCTGGCTGCTGTTGCTGCTGCTGGTCCCTGCTCTTTTTTTAGGTATTTCTTCTTCTTCCTCCTCCTTCCTCCTTCTTCTTCTTCCTCCTTCTTCGTTCTTCTTCTTTTTTTTTGTGCTTTTGGTGCTGCTGCTGCAGGTCCCGGTTCTTCTTTTTGTTTTTTGCTTTTTTTTTTGGCACTGGCACTCTTCTTCTTCTTCTTCTTCTTCTTCTTCTTCTTCTTCTTCTTCTTCTGCTTTTTTTTTGGTGCTGGTTGCTGGTTGCTGGTGGTTTTTCTTCTTCTTCTTCTTCTTCTTCTTCTTCTTCTTTATTTTTTGCTGCTGCTGCTGCTGCTCCTTTATTTTTTTCTGCTGCTGCTCCTTTATATTGCTGTTGCTTCTTCTGGTTTATTTTTTTTGGCACTGAACGGTCAACGGAGGAAGAAAAATCTGCTGCTCCTCCTTCTTTATATTGCTGCTGCTGCTGTTCCTTTTATATTGTAATGTTGGTTTTGGACCTTTTGGTATGAATTGGACTCTTATTGTTATTGCATATTTTATGATAGCTAACTATTAATGTATTGTTTCATGTTTTTATATATATATAAATTGTTAAAAATGTAAACCGATATTTACCGTTATAAAACCGATATATCACCGATATATCAATAACACTACTAGACCATTATAAAAAAAAACCGTTATTAACTGCATAGGTGACAGAAGAGTGTCAAAAGGGGGGTGAGTGTGGGCAGTGTTCAAATATATATGTGTGTGTACATGTCATGAGTGTAGTGCATGTGTGACAGTAAAGGGTTTGTGAGTGTCCAAGTGCATAGTGTTCACATATAGGGGGTGTGTGTGTACAATATAACATATATTGATCTCAGATTTGTATAAGCAATCTCAGTTGAAATCTCAGTTATACATAAGGCCAATCTCAGTTGTTATATACAAAAGCCCAAGTTCATCTCTCAGTTTTTCATATATATGTCAACCCGCACATGTAAAGACCCAAATCAAGTTTACATTGTAATCTCAGGTGTCATTAACATTCAACTTCAGTTAACATCAAACAAATCCATCTCAGTTATAATATAACCAAATCTCATATTCAAATGGACATCACAACATTCCAGTATATTCAAACCTAGTTCACATATTATATCTCAGTTTTATATAAACTCAAACAACCCCATTTTAATATAAACTCAAATCAAAATCCACATTTCAATATTTCAGTTAAACACATGTATATAACCCAAGACCCTATTTTCGAAAACTTGTCATCAATTCTCAGTATCAACAAACATGCATGATCTCAGTTTAAACAACATTTAAACCCTAGTTTGAAATCTCAAAACACATTTAAACCCAAAGTATCAGAAATATACATAAACCCTCTGTTCATATCAAACTCGAACCCAAAATTACATACAAAATTCAAATCAGTACACGTGTCAGGTAGATACACGTGTGGGGGTGTGACACACGTGTCCAGGGTTGTGCCCACGTGTCCAGAGGCTGGACACGAAGTGTCCAAAACAATTAAAAACAGGATATCAATAAACAGTGTAGCAGTGGTGTCGTGCTGAGATGTCGTGTCAGAAATGACACGACACAGTGCTCGAGTGTCCACGTGGCTGTGTCTAGGGTTAGAGGGGATATAGGGCTAGAGTGTGGACAGCCTGAATCGTGTCCACGTCGTGTCCACGAGGGACACGACGGCCGTAACAGAGTCGAAACAGTGATTATCGGTTCAGTGAAGAACCAGTGCGCGCGCGATTTCGTGCCTGACACGACACAAAATCGTCCCAAACTCGAGGGGGGTCCTGTCAGTGACTGCCCCCACCCTCGTGCCAAGTGGCACGAGTCCACGTAGCAAAATGAGGGAGAAATTGCGCTCGAGCAGCATGGCACTGTGCACGTGTCTCATGCTGCGTGTTCAGTCCAAATTTGGACACGAAGACGACACGAAATCGTGCTCAGTCTTCACGAAAATTAAACCACACATATAGGGCTATTCAAATCTGAAATTAGTTTTGAAAAATAAGAAGAAAAAGTTTCTTGAGGCATTTCATCAAACGCTTGCATACATACTCCGATACTCATGCGATACGCATACCAAATCAACACAAATTCCTACCAACTTGGCCTACAGGTCCATGGTGCCTAGATTCATGCAATCATGAAGAGAAAACATGAATTTAAAGGGGTTTAGGGCTAATTACCCATTGAGAGTTAGATCTCAATGAAAAGCCCTAAGGAAGGTGTCCTTCTCCAAGTGCTATGGCCCAATGAGCTACAAAACCTTGCTAGCTAGCCTCCCTTAGCTTCTCCAATCCCAATGCAAGAGACTAGGCTCAATTTGGTGGAGAAATGGAGAAATTAGAAAAATTGGGGAAGAACAAACTAGGGTTTAGAAAGGGGGCTATTCAAAAGAGACAAGAATGAGTAAAGAGGCATTAAATAGGGAGGATAGCCTCTCTAGGCTACTATGGGCCGGCCAACAAATGCTAGGGTTAGGGTTTAGTTCATTAGGATGGGCTATGGGCTTCATTCTATCAATGCAAATTGAACCTTCTAGCTAAAGGCTCAACCAACAACTTAAACCTAGTCTCTACATGAACTTAAGTCAAATCTATAGGGTCCAAACACAAGTCTATCATGCTAGCTAGGTCTCTATAGTCATGGTTAGTGTCACGTCCCGCTCCCGTAGGAGCGATCGTCCTCGCTAAGGCATGATGCCGCACGGGCCTAGGTTGCGTCCGTGCAAGGCTATGTCCAGAAACGGCCGATTTGAGCTAGGCCACAGAGTCGCACAGAGTGTCCCCATTTGCAGCGGAAAGTAAATGAACACAAGTTGAAGCGAATTCAAACTCTTTATTAATTTTCAAGAAGTTACAAGCGGCGCTAGGCCGAGATTACAAGTCGCTCAAGCTCTCTCTCTGAAACATAAAAGGCGTGCCAAGTGGCTTACAAGATGGAATGATTCATGGCGATGTTCCGATACATTATGTCCTGTATATGGTGCTTCAGCTCCTTGCAACGCTCCAAGGCTCCAGAGTTGGCTCCGCGCCTTAGCACGTTCGAGGGAAGCTCTGCACCCGCCGACGTCTCCTGCCCCCTGTAAGCAAACTGTGGGGTTATCAGTACATTGTTATGCACTGGTGGGGAGGCTAGCTCGCCCACAATGCTATCATTACCAAACACGTTCTATTTACTTTTGTGCACCGTCTATCATTCATTGTCTTTCTAATCTTGCCTTAGGATCAGTTTCATGGCATATTTTATAGCCTATCTCGTGTTGCCAAATTCAAGTGTTTGTATGGAAATACATGTCCGACTTACCCATACTTACCGTCCGGCCTTCCCTGTCCAAAGTAAACCAAGTTAGTCAACAATTCGTATATATCAACTTAACGTAATTCACGTAAACATTCAATGTCAACCTCAGGTCCTAGCGCGTCGTAGGCGTGTTTTCTAACTCATTTGCACGAAGTACTCTCGATCATTTGGTGTGTTACATTCAAGCCTGTTCAGAAGGCGCTTCATTCAGTTAACTTAGACTACTTTGTTTCAATGCAAGGACTTGCACGTGGATTGCCACCAGCAAAGCCCACTTAAACTATATGCACCGGTCGCTGGCATCACAAGCCAATTTGGACATATTCTCCTTTGGTATTCTCACCTATCATAGCGTGATGGTTGGTACACCTTGATAGTCTTTTGAAATACCCCGCACTTACGTCTACTTGGAATGTCCGAGCCCACACCCAAGCAGCCCGTAAGCCATGATTCCGCCTAGGTCGGCCACGATATCGTCGATCGTTGCCCTTGGAATTCCTTATTCTTCCTACCTCCCGTATACGATGGGATTGTCCACGACCATTTCGTATTGACTTGTCATTTTAACTTAACGGCTGTCTCTGAGCCATAGGCTAACCCTTAGCCATAATGCGTTATCGACCAGGTTGGCGGCGGCGTCCGTGCAGCGCGGGTAGCGAGCCCCGATGCACGTCTCCGTCATACATGTCGCTAACCATTCCTTTCTTTCTTATCTTATTCATTCTTTCTTTCACTTGTTCGTTCGTTCATTGATTCATTCACATATTCATTCATTCTCATATTCATTCATTCATTCGTTGATTCATTGATTCACTTATTCGTTCATTCATTCATTCATACATTATGCAACTTTCCGTGCGGGAGTCGCCTTGGCGACCCAGCGGTCCCGAAGTCTTCCAATGTTGCTATATTCTACTCGGAACAACTATGTCGATAGTCTTCCCGTTTTATTGCTGTAAACCATTCATTGTTTCATTGTTTGAACGCATAAGGAACTTGAATGTAAGCTTGTGCCTTAGCACGAGCGTGGAGTGCGGTGCGAGAGTCCCTATATTTTTCGAGTTCTTTTCCATGTTCTAAACAAGCATACAAGATGAGATTATTTCCTTAGCTAGGTGCGTTGAGTCATTTATTAGCATGCGCGGTGTTATCGCCTAGCGATTCTAGCAATAGTGTCCGTATTGTTACGTGTCTAGGCTAAGCAAAGACAGGTTCATCGGAGCCACCCACCTTAGCGATGTTCGCATCGGCCGAGCGATACTCCAAGCGCGCCTTTGAAAGTCTAAGTCCGGATTCATCCTTGACGGGCCAATGTAAGTCTTGCATCGATTCTTCATCGGGTCGATGCCAACTCTTCGAGTCGACGGCTCATTTGAGTCGTTGCACTTGTCGTTTGAATCGGCGTTCCGCTAGGGCGGAGCGGGTCATTACAGTTAGTCACTAGGCTAGTCTCTAAAGTCTCAACTAGCAAAAGTCAAAAATCACAATCATCAATTCAAATCATAATCAAAATTTCACAATTCACTAATTAAATAGTATATAAAAAATATAATTAAAAAAGTTCACCAAAAATCATAAACCATGTTGTTAAATAATAAGTTTTACAAAAGTTCAAAATTATCCTCATTTTAGAAAAGTGGGTGTTACACAAAGAATTAATTGGCTAGGCATCCTTTAAAGCAATTACTTGTCATATAATGGCAAATATGACTAAAATTTTCAAAATTGGCTCCAAATCGGTGCAATCTAACTATAAAGTGCTGTAAGTTGATCTCCCTTAGTGTACATGTTTATGGGTTGATTTACCAATTTTGGTATTAAAGGCCTAAAACTGATCTTGCAAGTTTTTTTTTTCTTTTCCTCCCTTTTTTCAGTTTGCTTTTGCATTTAAAAAAGTTGTTAATTTTGCATATAGTTATATCTCTTGCATGCCATAGTGTCAAGCTTGTCCCCAAAATTATCAAATAAAAGCTAAGACTGCAATCAGGACCTTGTTTATGCTCACTAGTTAGATGCAAATTTGTATTTTTCAATATGCACCTGCTACAAATGATGATCTTAAGACAGATTTTCTTCTGTCTATCCTCTCATAAGCTCTATTGTTTCATTTTTAATCTTTTCTCACCAGCATTCATCCTTCTAGTTTTCCTAATAAGAATTCTAAATCTATTCTCGGCCGTTGTCTCATTTGATCACTCATATCTGTCTTTCGCTCTGAATTCAGGTGGGGAAAACTCAATCATCCTACTTGCATATATAAATTTGAAAGGCTCAAACAGAGTGTGCTATGAGTAGGAAGTTTTTGTTTTGAGTGTGTTGTTGTTTCCCACTTGGGGATAGCGTGCTTCATCCTATTTTTCCCACTTGGGGATAGCATGCTTCATCCTAATAGCAGGAGCTCTTAGTTTTGAACGTGTTGTTCTTTTGCCACTGCTGAACCAAAAGTTTGGGATACCATGGTTCATCTTATTTTTACAAATTTGGAGGCTTTAGAACTTCCTAATAATAGGAAGTCTTTGTGTTTGAGTATGTTCTTTTCCCAGTGCTGACCCCAAAAGTTTAGGATAGAGTTTTCGTTGTTGTCGGCCTTTTTCTCAATCTATTATGTTCTCAGGACACCCGTCCTAATAGTAGGAAGCCTTTGTTCCAACTTCTAAGTGTTTTTTGGGCAATGATGAACCATAAAGTTTTGGATAGTCTTTCTTGCATGGCTGTTTCTGACATTTTAACGGTCCTATACAATACTAAAAACGGGTCTTTTTTTACTACTATTAAAAGATAGCTTTTATTGACATTCTAACTGCCATGTTATTGCAGTTTCTAAAAAAATTGGGAGATCTAAATCTAAAAATGGAGATTTCACGTATATATTAAAAAAATTGAGGCCTTCAGATTTTGGGTTCATGTGCGATCGCACAGCTTGTACATGCTCAGAAACGGTCATGCTTTCTTTTTTCGGTCTTTTCTCCATCTACAATGTTCTCTCAGTACACCCCACAATCGAGCTAGCCCACAGAAGTCTCTCTCTCTCTCTCTCTCTCTCTCTCTCTCTCTCTCTCTCTCTCTCTTGCTTTGCATTTTTTTTTTTTTTTGTAATTTTTGAATGCTCCCTGGTTTACGACCTAAGATTTTCTCTTCGCATACCAAATGCCTCAATGGAAGAAGTTTGTGTATCCTAAGAAGCATTTCACTAAAGGAAAGTCTAAACGAATCGAGGGGGACGACCGTGCGGTCGAAACCGCCCACAAATTGGTTGGGTCGTGGGATCCACAGAAACCAGCTCCCCTGCTAACACAGGTAGACGGGTCCGACTAGTGAGAGGTAGCAGGGGTGGCCCAGGCCCAGGGCAGGCCGGGCGACGGCCCAAGGCCCCCTGACGAAAGGAGGCACCAACATGGAAGTATCTCCAATAGAACTAATATGTATCATGTGCTTTTTTTAACAAAAAAAATATTGTGGTGTAGTGGTTACAATGCTAGACTTATATTTAAGAGGTCCTTGGTTCAAATCTTGGCTACAACAATTTTTTGTTTTATTTATACTTTTTTTTACATTATGTATGGGGGCCCATTTTGGAACTTTCGCCTCGGGCCTCCATCAGCTCAGGGCCGGCCCTGAAAGGTAGACACGTGGCGTTGATTCACGTGTTGGTCGCTCCCGTGGTCTGTAAGGAAGCACTCTTCACTAAAATGCTCTCATCCTTTTTCTTGGAACAAGTCCACGTTTTTGTTAATGATATTTATATGATGGCATAATATTATCTGATTAATACTATCTTCAGCATTTGTGATTTTTGTCTGATTATTAACTCAATCTTTGACATTAAGAGTTTGTTACAAAGTTCTATATAGCTTTTGGGTCTCTTTGTCTTACATGATGAGTAAGCATTCACACTGGCTTTTCGGGGGAAAGGCCATGAAATGTCTCTTGGATAATTTTAGTGTTTGGCCGGTATAGCTGACATGATCAAGCTTTATACCTCCCAATAATTGATCATTACATTCTTTAAAACTAACCCGACCTTCTAATCTGATTGCTCATGTTCAATAACAGCCGATATTGGTTATCAAGTTTGATTTTCTCATTGAGTGAAGTGAGGGCTTTGCTTGACCGATTCCTCGGAGGTTTGGTTGGGTGACAGCAACTAAATCGAGTGCTAACTCCCATTTATTTCTTATTGAATTAACCGATCAACTTGCTGTCGGAGATTTATTTTTGATTCGATACTATATTGCTATGGTATTGTTGTTTTCTTGCACTCTATCCCTACAGACTTGTTGGTTTCCTGCCATGTTCTTTGTTGTGGTAATGGGGGATGCATGACCATAAACTTACGAATCTCTCTTTTTCTTGTACAGGTGATGGGGGCCAATACCTGATGCACAACTTCCTTCTGATGAGCAAGTTAAATAATCTAGAAATAGTTCGCCTACTGTCGACAACTTTTCCTTGTGATTAAGACCTTATGCGAGCTACAATTGTTCCCATCTAATCTGGAAATTTTCTGTCCTTGATTTTTGGTGGAGTCCACTGGACCACTTTTTTTGTAATGCTGAATATTTCCATTTGCACAATCAGTTCTTTGCATTCTGAATATGTGTAGTATATTAAGAATAAAACTAGAAGATGTATTTTGAGGCCACATTGTTAGATATATTTTTAGTAGTGAGAATTTGAGAAGCATGAGATTACCGTTCCTAATTACTAGTCAACTTGCTGCCAAATTTTAAGGCTGTGTTCCGGGGGGAGGTGTGTTATTGTATATCGTTGGCCTCTATGGTAGAACGAGTCAGGGAGGCCTGAGAGACGGTGGTTTACCCTGACGGATGTCAGTAGTTCATGTCCATTTATCTCCAGCAAGTGAACTTAGAGTCCGTTTGGTAGGAAGGAGAAGTGGGAGGAAAGAAAATTGAGGGAAAAGTGAAGGAAATGATCCATTTTCTTGTTTGTTATGTAAAGTAAAGTCGAGGGATTACTTTTTTTTTTCCTACAAACCTAAGAAATCAATTCCTCCAAAGTGAGAGTAAATGTGAAAGAAAAAGTGGAGGATTAAATTAATCTACAATTATATCTCATATGAATTATATTATTGAAAAATATTTCAATGAAGTCAAATGGTAAATAAATATTTTTAATTGAGGATATAATTGGTAAAGTTTATATATTTTTTATTTTTCTTAGGAAATGATCTTTTCTTTTCATATTGAAGGAAAATACATTCTTACTATTTTTTTTTTCTTTCTTCCACTTTTTTAACTTTTTCTTAGATGATACTATGATAGCACCCAATTTCTTTAATTCGGTAGTTCGACCTATGATTTATCTTTCATGAATGTTGATAAGATCCTTTCATTTAGCAGCACCATAGATGTTCATGACCAATCTAATTGGTCTAAGATATGTAATTGATTCTTATATTTTCTATCTCATGAATCATTTCTTAGTGATCTCATAATAAATCAGAGAATTATACTTTCATGTTTTATCAACTTAAATCTAGATCTCCTTCCAAAAAAAAAAAAAAATTGAAAGATTATATGGTAATTTGTCTAATTAGAAAACCTAACCATATAGACAAAGAAAGTCTTTGATTGTTTGTTGTTTGCTTCCTTATTTTCCAAGGCTTCATGACCACCAAAATGGAAGATTCATATGATGATTTAGTTCATATATAGAGCAAAAAAGGTTGCAATGAGTATATTAGGCACTGATTGATCTGTTGCTTCTGACCTTCTGTCATCTTTATCTTAAACTTATACACCTATCCCTTTTGTTAGTGACTCAGTCAGGTCTCCACAGGAACTCCATAAGATTTTTGTGGCAGAGAGTCCTCTCAGTTTATCCTTCCTCATGGAATGATTCTTTCCCTCAGTTTCCCGGTACTTTCCTTTTTTGGGAGGTTTTGAAGAAAATTGCTTAAACAAGCAATCTTTGCTGATAAGAAGAAAAATGTTGATTAACTCAGCATCATGAGTATTTTGATTAAATTTAAAAAAAACAAAATTTATTTGTTTGTATGTTAACTCAGCAAATTGATTAACTCAGCATTTTCTAATATTTGCAAATAAGTATTTTGATTAAATTTGCAAATTTTCTTATCAGCAATTTTCTTATCAACAAAATTGATTAACTCGGCATCTATTAGGAAAAAAAAGTTGATTAACTCAACGTCATACGCAAATTTTGATTAAATTTTTTTATCGTTAGAAAAAAAATTTATGTTATTTATTTGTATGTTAACTAATATAGCTAATAACAAAATTTATTAGTTATTATATAAATAAATATTAAAAATTATATTAACTAATAGATTTTGTTTTTATTGTATAGATAATAATAAATTAACTAATAGATTAAATCAATCTGAGGAAAAAAAAATCAAACCAAACCAATTTAAAACAAATAAACCAAATCAAATCAAACAAAACAAAATAAAACAAAAGCAAATCAAATCAAAAACCCAACAAAACCGATATTCCTCATTTCCGCCGGACTGAGTGGCGGAAATGGACATGTCCAATTTCGGCCGGAATGTTTCTCCATTTTAAATTTTTGGAACTTTTTATCTTTTATCAAATTTGATTAAAAAAATTATGGTTAGAGCAAATTTTTTGTATTTATTTCCTACATGAATAATTCTGAAAACCTGAAGTATAAAATTGAGCACTACAATGCAGTAACTCGCACCAGAGGTGACACAGAGAGTGTCCAAGCATAGGTTTCCACGCAATAGTTGGATACTATCTAGCTCTGGTAGAGTAGAGTGGTAGTACACTACTCTCTCCCAGGAAAGGAGCATGAGAAGAATATCCAAATTAAGAAGACTTTTTGGAGAGTTCTTAAGCATTCTGGATACGAATAATTCTGAAATCTTTGGTCAAGTATAGAATTTTGAGGACGACATATGCGCATAAGAGGGGACATGACATGAAGATTAGGGGTGAGTGTTCCATTTATTATGTTTCAAATGAACCCACATAATCAAAACCGAATAAATAGAAATTCTAAAAATCCAAATCGAAATCAAATTAATGAAAATTACTCATAACCGAAATCGAACTAATAATCGATTCAGTTTATTCGGTTTGTTCCATTGAACTATTTTTATTGTTTATCTGACCAAACCCAAAATTTGAATTGTAGTTAAATTATATTAAAATATATATATATATACATATGTTTTTTGTATTTCAAAAGGATCATAAGCCTTCATTAAATTAACATGATTTTTCATATCATGGAGAATGTGACATGTAAGTCATACAAGCACTTATCGATCTTGAATTTATCACAACATCACAATCTATCTATAGTAATATAACTATTTATGTACTCTCTACGAGCAGCAAAGTGCCATGTTTTGCTTAGCTAACTTGTTAGAAGCTAGCTAGCAAGAAATAGACAGTCATCTCTCTCATTCGGTGTTTCTTAATAGCTCGTACAACCACTGGAACACCTTAAGAAAATAACCAAAGCTTTACCAAAATATTCTAAACAGTTTTACCAAGATAATTTGAAAATATATACGAAGATTGCATAATTTTAAGCATATAGAAGCTTTCTTTATTTGGTGATTGGTGTGGAAGAAGCAGAGAATTAGGTTTCTTTATCATATGAAGCATGGGATCCTTAGTTTGCGGTATCGACCGATATTGTGACATGTATCAATTCGATAGCGACCAATACCAACACTGACTGATGCCAATATTGAAGGTCTCTTCTCCGGTCATTCAAAAAGGAAAATTGAACAAAAAAAAGGACCCATCACCAAGGGTGGAAAAACATAAGATTTTAAAAATATGTAAGAAAACCTTATCTATCCGTAAGGGTGACTACTATTTTACTAAGAAACAATACAGAAAATACTTAAAATTATGTCTAAATGTATAAATATTTTTTCAAAAAAATTTAATAATTATTTTTTTTGACACCGAAAATTCGATATCCGAGCTGAAACAGTCCATACCGCAGATTCCGATGCTCGTAGGAATGGTCCGATAACGATAATGCAAACACTTGCATGGGATTACCAGGAACTGATTTGCACTGGAAATGTCGTATTGATGCTTGTAAACATGTCAAATTATGAAGGGTTCCAAGAGAAGTCTCAGACTCCGGGGGATACATAGAGTATATATATATATATATATATATATATATATATATATATATATATATATATATATATATTATATTATTATTATTATTATTATTTATTTATTTATTTTCGGTATAAAATTGCAGGAAATTTTGAGTACGTTGTTCCAAAACTCTTCTCAATTGCTTAAGATATGTATTCTGGAAATAATTTTGATCAGTACTCTTTTTGTTACTTCCTAAACATATCCCTGATTTGTTTTCTTCACTGCTATGACCATAAAATTAGAGAGCAAGAGATCGGTGACAAGGAAACATTAAGCTCAACAGATCGAGAGCATGTTAAAGTCTCGTCAGTAGTCAGAAATCACAGTAACAATATTTGTCAACTAGAGTGATACATTGTTTTTACAATATTTGGACATTGCCTATAGCAGGAGCTAGCTAGTCCTTTTCCTCTCTTTGGGTTGCATGCTCACCATTCACCAGTAGGTCACAAGCTAGGCTACCAAGAGGACTTAGAACAACAAGAGTAGAAATTATTCAGCGGTCCGGTCTCACTACATGGCAGTGGTGAGGTCGGCTTGCTCTTCTCCAATAACAGCATGATGCATCACAAAAAGAGCAAGTAGCATAACACTACAAGAACGGTGTATTATACTGCTATTGGAGGAGAAAAGGTTTCACCGCTGCCACGTGGTGAGGCCGGACCACTGGACAATTTCTGGAACAAGATCTAGTTTGCACGTCAGGACTTCAGATTACACCAGCCTCCTCCTGGACCTTGCCAAGGATGTGATAAACTGCTTCGGCGATGTCGTCGACCGCTGTCAAACGGCAATCATCTTCCACCTATATATTCCGAATTAACGAATTAACGTAACACGAATGATCAGTTATGTCATGTTTGTATTGGACACACACCATGGACACTCCAAAACGGGTGTCGTGTCGTGTCCGTGAAACACGTGATCGGGAAGTCATGGCCGGACGTCGATCGTACCTTGAGGCTGAGGGAGTACAGGACCATGTGTCCGACGGTGGTCACGTTGAGGTGGAGGGTCGTCAGTCGCAGGTTGTGAAGGTCCACCACCATCCTGAGAAGCTGCTTAGGCTGCTGCCGCGAGAGGACCTTGAGCTTGGCGTGGCTCTCGACCATTGTCACCTCGATGTCGGCCGCCGCAGAGTGGTTCTTGGCAGTGGTTTCATTAGCAATGCTGTTGCCGGTGGTGGTGGTGGTCGGCGCAGTGCTTGTGCATTGGGTGGCAGAGGTTGAGTACTGCGGGAAGGCAAAAGAGTCGGAGAAGGGGGTGGAGGAGGTGCCTTCGGCGGGATGAGTCGTCAGCCTGAGCCGTCGCTGCGCCTCGAGGGACTGGAGGAGTTGCTCGAGTTCCTTGACAAAATTTATGGCTCCGCCAACGATTGATGCTTGATCACCCTGTCCAAATTGAACCAAGTACTCTTAGTTCATAGCAACACCAAACATGCATGGAGCAACAATCCGACTGGTTTTGAAAAGTATGCAACAGTGTATAGCAAAAGAAACACATCGAATCTTGAATTTGGAACTGAACATTTAGGTCTAAAACTATGTTGCAAGTTTTGTTGACTTCATCCCTTTTGATGCAATGGTGTTTGGATTATATTTACAGATTCTTCGCAGAAAGAGGAAAGCTAAGTCAATCAGCAACCCTCTAAAAGCTTTAGAACTCGAATGACCATTGTGGTTCCGACTCCCGAGGAGAGGTCGGAGAGAGGCATAACGTTCAGGTTGGGTGACGGAAGATCGATACATCGAACTACGGGATATATTATTCTTTCTATTTATAAAAAATGGTAAAAGTTGAAAACAGCAGTCCTAAAAGACATGCAATACAGCATGCACAAAATTCCGTACATAATGTCGGACCACTAGAAAAAATAAGTATTGGAAACACGGAGGAGTAAGTCGCATACATACATACCCTTTGAACATAAGAGTGCGGCATGATGGAGCGAAGCACAGATAGATGCTCGTTCATGAGCATCCTCCGGTTGCGCTCCACCGCAATGTGCGTCATCCTCTGGCTCTCCACCTCCTCCTTGTTCTTACAACCCTTCGTCGTCCTTCGCCTCTTCTTCCTCCCTGCCGCTTCCGAAGCGGCCTCCCGTGGCGCCGGCTTCTGAACCTCTCCGCCTCCGTGCTCCGTCACCGCCACCGGCGACTGCCAAGGCAAGCCAACATCCCACTCCCCCCCATAGTTCACCGCTCCGCCCACCTCCAACTCCTGGTCGCCGAAGCCGTCGTATATAAAGTTCCACCCACCACCGTCTTGAGGAAACACCGCAGCCTCCAATGCCATGTTCACTCCGCGGAGCTCATAACCAGGGATGGACTAGCTAAAGGATTATAAAGGAGTCGGGAAGGAGGAGGGAACCAAAGACAATAACAGAAGGTTGCCACGTGAGGAGAGGGAATTGCAACTGTAAGGAAAAGGCACGTAACGTGCGTGCAGAGAAGATGTCCTGTCTACAAAATGAATGTTTCAATTATTATTTTTCTTTTATTCAGTTCGAGAGACTTGTGGCTATTGAAGAGAGATATAAGAACATGGTCGCCTACTAGAAGATCAGCAGATCAAACTAGGAGATTATTTCTTTTATTTATAATAATAATAGGAGTTAAGAACAGTGAATTCAAAAGATATGCAATACAGCATGTACGTGTGTAAAAAGTTCTGTGAGTATTGTTGGACATCTAAATTTTTTTTTCTATGCATATAATCTTTTATAATCAAAATTATTTAGTTTTTTTTAAATAAAAAATATAAAAATTGTATGGATGGATGAGTGAATATTGATAGAACATGCACTTTGGGGACAAAAGTTTGGTTCTTATTTCACTACATTAGAGCATCTCCAACCCTATTGTCTTATTTTGTGTTGTGAATCTTAGGTGGCATGGGACACAAGACAATATCTTGTATAGGTGGCAATATTAGAGCATCTCCAACCCTATTGTCTTGTTAAGTGTTGTGAGTCTTAGGTGGCTCCTATGTGGCATGAGCCACAAGACAATGTCTTATTTATGTGGTAAAATTATATCTCAAAAGACAATTAGATAGAAAAACTCTCTCCAATGCAAAAGTATTGAGGAGACAATAAAAAGTATTTTTTTCCAACTTCCAAGACAACTTTTAAGACAACTACTTATCTTCTTTCTTTTTTCTAATATTTTTTTATTCATAATTGATGACATGGAAGAGAAGACATTGTCAAGTGCATTGTCTAGAACAAGACAATCAACTTCACAATGTCTTCTTTAATTTTTGCCACATAAGCTTCACAATTGACTTGACAATTGCATTGGAGAAGAACTTTTGAATAAAATTTTGTCATTCCTATGTGGCATTAACTTTTTTCCAAAGTCACAATAGGGTTGGAGATGCTCTTATATTCAAAGAAGACAATGAGTTTGAAAAGTCTTCTCCAATGCAAAAGTATTGAAAAGACATGCAAACTATTTTTTTACAACTTCCAAGACAACTTTTGCTTATTTTTTTTTATTTTATATATTTTTATTCATAGTTGATGATGTGGACATAAAGTCATTGTGAAGTACATTGTCTAGATCTAGACAAACAACTTCACATTGTCTTGCCATGTCATTATCATGTCAACTCCATACTTTATTTTACATTTGTATTGGAGAAGTACTTTTGAAAAAATAGCTTGTTATTTCTATGTTGCAACTATTTTTTTCTAAACTCACAATAGAACTGGAAATGCTCTTACCAGTTGTGAGCAGCTGCCTTAAATTTTTATTATCAGTTTTTACTACCATAAAAGTATGGATTGCATTGATTGGTATAAAAATAATGTCCAAATCGAGCATCAGCGTTCCCATGCTGGTCGGGCTTTTTTTGTTCGGAGATTCTGACGCCTATTGTTGCTGTCTTTGCACGAGTCATCAAGTCTTCGAGTGACACGTTTCTGCTCTGGGGCAATCAATCTGCCGTGAAATTTCGAAACCGGATCAGCTGTTTCTGATTCAATATTCCAGCCATGTCCTCCATATATGACATATGAGACTTTTGTTGTTTTTTGAAATCAAATCTTACTAGAAGTTGTATTTTTTATATTTAAAATATAATTGATATTTAAAATAAATATTGCTTTCACTAAGATTTTAATTCAAGCTCTTCCACCGACAACATATTTTATAATAAACTGAACTATAACAACATTAGGGACATAAAACATCCTTTCGAAGAACATTTTCATATTTTTCTAGAAATAAGATGTATTTTTCTAAAAATAAGATGTCGATAGTATATACGTTTTTTTATACAAGAAACGTTGTTACCAAATAAGTTTTTTTTTTAGTTTGTTGTTTAGGAGATTTAGAGGAGATTTGGGTTTAGTGGAATGTTCAGTGGAGATTCAAATAAAATGTGGGCATTTCAGTTGTGTTTGTAATTTCTACATATTTTGTTCTATAAATGTAATATAGCAAAACTCCAATACTTTATATAAAAATTATTATCCGTCAGCATTATTAATACAGATCCCTGCATATTTTAACGGTCACAATTCCCTGAAATGCACAGAATCTTGTAATATAAACAGGCATAAATTTGCCGGAAAAAGCCGGGTTTAAGTGGACCCCACATAGCAAATGAAAAATGACATAAATATCTATATGACAGGTGGGCCATACAATAACAAATTAGGTTTTTTTTTTGTTTTCTTGTTAGACATACATCAATTCCTATGCATATAGAGATTTTGATAAGGTGGTTTTCCTTTCACTAGAATTGCTAGAGCACATGGTTCTCTCTCGTAGCATTGCTAGAGCACATGGTTCTCTCGTTCGTCTTCTAAACTAGGGTCTCACATATAATAGTGAATATTAAAATTTGGATTTCGAATTATCCAATATTAGAATTTAAAATTTTAAAATTATTATTTATTAGTCTACGTGAACAGTGATTTCGAGATTCAAAATCTTACATTGGACAATTTTAAGATCCAAATTCTAATATCCAGTATTATGTGAGGTCCTACTACTAAATATTCCTTTTAGGTCTCGTTTGGTTCGCAAAATCATGGGGTTGAAAAATGAAAAAGATTATTTTTCTATGTTTGGATGCAAAAGGAATTGAGAAGGAAAGAAAAGTGATTCTCGGTAAAAGAAAAATTAGGAAAAAAATAATTTCATCCATCCAAACAAAACAAAAAAAATTTCCACCATAAAATATTTACTTTTTTTTTTTCAAATTTTTTAATATTTTCAAATATAAAAAATAATTAATAAAAATTATAATTAAAAAATTTGCCAAAAAGTTGATTTTCTTTTCTTTTCATTCCGAGTGCCCAAGGTACATGGCAAGTAGCAAAAGTAATGGCCCCCATATAAAACGTCCTCACAGTCCCACCATTGTCTGTGTGTATACTTTGATTAGCATATACACATTGTACATTTGCAGTCACAAACACATTACGAGTGTAATAATTAGAGCTTGAATATTTCTCGACCAAGCCTACATTCAAAACAAACTGTTCCCGACTGTGTCGCCGACTCGCCGATGTGATTGTAAATTAGGGGCAAGTCCGACCATAAACTTCCAGTTGGGTTTGGACAATCCCTCTTTCTGTCAAGTCAGCTTTTGCATATCCATTCAGTTCAAATCCAACTTTACAGACCTCTCAACATATTTGCACTTGAATTTGATTGTAGGATTATTTAGTAATAGGATCTTGTATAATAGTTAATATTAGAATTTGGGTGTCTAAAATAACCAATATTCGAATTTGAATTTCCAAATCATTGTTCCTTTGTCTATGTAAACAGTGATTTGGAAATCCAAACTCTAACGTTACTTATTTTTGAAACCAAATACTATACATGAGACCATATTACTGAATAACCCTTGATTATAACAAGATGGATTTTTTTTTTTTTTTTGTTACAATCGACCCATTCCACATTTAACTTAAATTTATATTTATACTAGTATGGGGGTAAGACTAGGACAACCAACCTTCCATGCACAGTTGTTAATGATTAGTCCTTCTCCCATGGATGGTAGTATTTTTTTTTTAGAAAATATTTCTTCCACCGTGATTTCTATTTCAATTTTTATCATACTTAACTCTGGTGTAGGATGGAGAATCGTAGAAATTCTTGATCTCTTATAAAAATTAATATTGGACACTATTTTTAAACTAAATCATTAAAATTATCATTTCATTTTGTTCCATTGGAAGAAAAAAAATTGGTTCTAATTTTTATATAAAAATTCTACTGACTAAAATAAAAAATTCTTTATAGTACAATACTAATTAGGATAAAAACTCAATTTTAGAAATTTTTAACGAGATAACCTTGTAGGTCCAATTATGTTACTCTGGCATTGACCAGACTAGATTTCGACCTTGGACAATCCTCTTCTGCTTAGGACAACCCCAAGCTGAATGTGACCGTACAAAAGATCGAAATTGCGGATAACCCTCTACGATCGGTTCATAATAAAAATTAAAAGGCAACTAAAATTAGTTTCCGATAGGACAATCCAACCTCCGGGACGGATCTGGACCAGATGTGGGACCGTGTGTGTTGGATCTTTGATGAGATAGATGATTGGATTGCTTGGTGGTTTTGTTGGATGGCACGACACATTAATCAATTTGGGGTGCCACTAGCTAATAAGTTAAGCTAGCTGCTCAATAATTATATATTGTCCAATTCTTCTGATTAATCTGCAGGTGGATGACAAATATCTATCGGTTGGCCCACATTCATGCATGGACCATTCGTGGGGCCTCGAGCAAAGCAAGGTGAGCAAAAAAAGGAATGAGAAATTCCACATATATATTGCTAAAAGAAGCAATGAAAGATTGCACGGATATATATTGCTTTCATTCTCTCTGCTTAACGACAGGGATTCTTTTGGTTGTACATAGATTTGGTTGCGTCTCGATCCCAAAGACTGTGTTGATGTCGACACCATATATATATATATATATATATATATATATATATATATATATATATATATGTGGGGCCGGATCAAAGTCTTACGGGAGGAGCTCCGCCGAAGTTTCGTCCATCCTGCACCGTCGGATCGGGGAGTCTGCATAGAGCCCATGCACACACCAACGGTCGAGTGGGACGGACTCCCGTGTATATATATATATATATATATATATATATATATATATATATATATATATATATATATATATGTGGGGCCGGATCAAAGTCTTACGGGAGGAGCTCCGCCGAAGTTTCGTCCATCCTGCACCGTCGGATCGGAGAGTCTGCATGGAGCCCATGCACACACCCGTTCAATTTAACGGTCGAGTGCGACGGACTCCCGTAGGACTTCCGTTGAATTTAAATTTTTTTGGAAAACAGAATTTTTAAATATTTCATGTAAAAGTTATATTGATAAATATATTAATGATAGTACAAATATAAAATACACATGTATCACTTAATAAATTCTAGTTAATGATGGATAAATGATTTTTTTTTTTCTTTGTTAGAACGTGGGGTTGCGGTTTTATTCAATAGTTTAAATGACACATAATAAATATTCCGACTGCTCATGGGTTTGAATGGATGCACCTAGTTTGGTTCACGGAATAAGGGTCCTGATAGAGAAAATTTATTTATTTCATATGTTTACATGTAAAAGAAAATGAATAGGACAAAAAAAAAGAGGAGAAATGGTTCACCATCCATCCCAAGAATATAGTTTTCCTTTCAATTTTTTGCACTTACTACAACAAACTTAGGACTAAATTATTCCTAGTCAAGGATGTAAGCTGTATTCTAACCATATTTCCAGCCTCTCCAAATATCAAAAATAAAAAAATATGTTTTTTTATGCCTATGAAAATAGTAAAGAATTGGTTTCCTCTCTTTTCCTTTTTGGCGAACCAAACTATACCTTAATGGGAATTTATTTGTTGGTTTAGCTGAAGTATATTTATTATTATTAAGCTGAATAATAAAAAGGTATACAATTGGGGAGAAGTTCGGGAAATGGAACACACACACTTTACAAACTTTTACGGTAACTTTACAAACTTTTACAAAAATTTATAAATACTTTTTAAATTCTTTAATTTTTAACTCCCCGAATTAGAAAGTGGAACTACAACCTTTCTTGTACATTAATCTATACTACCATATAATATAAAAAGTTGAGACTTTGCTGTAAAAGTTTTTGCTACAGAAATATCATTATCTTTATTTACTATTAAAATATTCATTAAATTTAACATGGGTTGTTAGGTAATTATATATAAAAAAAATTAGGAAAAATTTATGAAATGCTCAAAAACTAAAAAAGTTTCATGAAAAACCCACCGCTAGAAAAACTTTCATCGCGTGCCCAAAATTAGAGAAATTTATCCAAAGCGGGTTCCGAATGACCATTTTGTCCTTCCTTTTAATTTATTGAAAACACCCACGAAACTGCTCTTAAAAAAAACGTTTCGATACTTCATCTTCTTCCATACGCTGCTCACTTTCGAATCTAGGTTTTCTCCTCAAAAATCTTCAAAAATTTGTCAAAAAATTTCGGAAAGACCGATACAAACGGCAAAAATGCTAAAACGGAGGTCCAAACATCATTTTTTTGCGATTCTAAAATTTTGGTAGGCCGTCTAACGGAGAAGCGGTTAATCTCAGGCTCTTCGACGATACGCTCATTTTGCGACAAACGGGACCTCGTTTCGACCTCCCAGTCAAAAGTTATGGTCCTCCAAAGTTTCAATTGACCATAAAATGCAGGAGAATAGGCATTCTCCGTGTTAGAACACGAAAAATGTTAATTTCGCATGAGGGTGGCCATTCTCCGTGTTGAGAATGGCATTCTCCGTCTTAATTTACACGGAGAACGGCCATTCTCTGTGTTAGTAACACGGAGAATGACATTCTCCGTCTTAATTTACACGGAGAATGGCCATTCTCCGTCTTAATTTACACGGAGAATGGCCATTCTCCGTGTAATTTAGCACGAAGAATGAACATTCCAGTGTTAAAACGCAGGAGAATGATCATTCTCCGTGTTAGAAACACGGAGAATGCCATTCTCCGTGTTAAATAAAACGGAGAATACCATTCTCCGTGTTAAATAAAACGGAGAATGACATTCTCCGTGTTTCTAACACGAAGAATGGTCATTCCAGTGTTAAAACGCAGGAGAATGGCCATCCTCCGTGTTAAATAAAACGGAGAATGTCATTCTCCGTATAATTTGGCACGGAGAATGGTCATTCCAGTGTTAAAACGCAGGAGAATAACCATTCTCCGTGTAAATTAACACGGAGAATGACATTCTCCGTGTTAAATAAAACGGAGAATGCCATTCTCCGTGTTAATTTACACGGAGAATGAACATTCCAGTGTTAAAACGCAAGGGAATGACCATTCTCCGTGTTAGAAACATGGAAAATATCATTCTCCGTGTTAAATAAAACGGAGAATGTCATTCTCCGTGTTGAGAATGGCATTCTTCGTCTTAATTTACACGGAGAATGACATTCTCCGTGTTAGTAACACGGAGAATGACATTCTCCGTCTTAATTTACACGGAGAATGGCCATTCTCCGTCGTAATTTACACGAAGAATGGCCATTCTCCGTCGTAATTTACACGAAGAATGACCATTCTCCGTGTAATTTAGCACGGAGAATGAACATTCCAGTGTTAAAACGCAGGAGAATGTCCATTCTCCGTGTTAGAAATACGGAGAAAAAAATGGCATTCTCCGTATTTCTAACACGGAGAATGGTCATTCCAGTGTTAAAACGCAGGAGAATGACCATTCTTCGTGTTAGAAACACGGAGAATGCCATTCTCCGTGTTAAATAAAACGGAGAATGGCCATTCTCCGTGTAATTTGGCACGGAGAATGGTCATTCCAGTGTTAAAACGCAGGAGAATAACCATTCTCCGTGTAAATTAACACGGAGAATGGCATTCTCCGTGTTAAATAAAACGGAAAATGCCATTCTCCGTGTTAATTTACACGGAGAATTGTATTTTCCGTGTTAATTTACACGGAGAATGGTTATTCTCAGTATTAATGACCATTCTCCGTATAATTTAGTACGGGGAATGGCATTCTCCGTTCTAAATTACACGGAGAATGGCCATTCTCCGTGCTAAATTACACGGAGAATGGCATTCTCCGTGTTAATTTACACGGAGAATGGTCATTCAAATATTAAAACACAGGAGAATGGCCATTCTCCGTGTTAGAAACACGGAGAATGTCATTCTCCGTGTTAGTAACACGGAAAATGACATTCAACACGGAGAATGGTATTCTCCTTGTTAAAATGCAGGAGAATGACTATTCTTCGTGAGATATCGACGGAGAACAGTTGTCAGAAATCTAATTTTTTATTTTTTTTATTTTGTGGGAAGAAATTTGACATGAATAAAGATTCAAGAGTGTTCGTTCTTCTTTCAAAACGATGCCTCTTATGGAAAAGAAGAAGAAGATCTTCTCTCCATAATTGACCTAATTGTCGGAAAAGAAGAAGAAGAAGAAGAAGATGAGTGATGATCGGAGTTCGACTGAAAAAAGCACGGTGAACTACGAACGATCTTTGCGATCTCTGCTGAAAATGAGAGCAATGGAATTCAGATCTCTCGTGAAGAAGAAGAAGAAGAAGATGACGAGAATCGCAGTCCAAATATGAGTTTTGTGCGGAGGGGTAGTTATGGTATTAATTTTGTAAATACAGAATATCTAAAAGGAATCTTGGAATATTTAACGTAAAAATACTTAATTCTTGGTATTTCATAAAACTCATCCAGCGGGTGAATTTTTCATAAAAGCCCATCCCGAAATTGGATTTCTCAGCAATTTCCAAAAAAAATTAATGGAGTTGTTGTTTGCTCCTCCAAAAAAAATGAAGGAATGTTGTTTGCTCTTCTCAAATAGTAAAAGTTAAAAAGAATTGTTTTCTCTCACAAGTAGTGTGAAATTTGTGCAAAGAATCTACATATATACTACTTGTAAATTAAAGATATAAACAAATTACATATAATTTTAGGGAATTACAATTTACAAGGAGGCTTTTACTATGTCCAAGAATTTTCTATATGCAATACCAAAAGTATTCTCAATTTATTATAATTCTTACAAATAAAATTTATAACTTTCCTTATAAATTAAGGATAATTTTGATATCATACTTTGAAAAAAAATGATATTGCTAAAATTTCTTTGGCAATTACAGTTTTCTAATTTTAGGGTACAGCTACAACAATCCACAGTCCAAAGATCTTACGTTTGATCAACAATAATTACGTACAATCAAACAACTCATGGGCTATAAAACATAGAAAACAATGGGCTATAACTAGAGCACAAAACCACCAATAATTAGTCTTTTTTTTTGTGTCTACAATGACCATAGCATATATTATCATAAATTAATTTGCACTAGGCCTTACCAATAATGTCGTATTTTTTTGTTGACCTTCTGGTCCAGTTTAATATTATGGTTCCTGTCCATCTAAACGAAACACCACTTTGTTAAGAAAACCTTTTCTTTTTTTTTTTACCGCATCATTTAGTAATAGGATCTCACATAATAGTTAATATTAGAATTTGGATTTCCAAAATATCAGCTTGGGTCTTAAAATTTAAATATTAATGTCAGATATTTTGGAGATTCAAATATCCTCTTCCCCTCTCCCTCCCTCCCCCCCCCCCTCCGTTGCTTCCACCGCAGCCACCGCTACCCCGGCCACCCCCACCCCCCCTCTTGTCGTGCAACCACAGTCCCTCCCCGCCTCCGTCGTCGCTGTTGCTGTTGCTGCAGTCCGGAGGCGGGGGGGGGGGGGGGGAGGGGAGCAGAGGCGAAGGCGGGGAGGGGGGAGCGGAGGCGTTGGCCGCGGGGGAGGGAGGTGAGGGGAAAGAGGAATAAGATAAGGGTATTTTTGTCCTTTTTTTTGGATGGAAATCGTTCAAAGTGAAAAGTACTATACTTTTTTGTAAAACTATAAGGTGTACATTGAATTAATATAAATTAAGTGAAGGATAAGTCAAAAAAAATTTATATTTTTTATAGGTAAAATCTAAGAATAGAAATTCTCTCCAACCATTACACACATTAGCATGCAACCTAAGTCTTAGCCATCATGTGTCTTCCGACATGATTCCAAACCTAAAATTTTGGACATGCGTCAGTGCTCCACAGAATGTTTTGTCATTAGCAGGCCAAGATGGAGAAAGATTTGGAAGAGAGAGAAGAAGAGCTTTGTTTCTTCTGCCACCTCTGACTGACCTCCCTATATAGCCAGCCACTACGTGTACAAAAGTTCATACATACACCTTCTCGATTTCACAAACACACGGCCACTTGCCCTATTCCACAGGCACGTGGCCCGGCTGCCAAAGTCGTGTTGTTGTGAATGTTTTTTTTCTTTTTTTTTGAATGTTGTTGCATTGCTGCCATTGTTTTTATATACCGTTTTATATACCGAAATCCCTTTTGGCCCGAGGAATGACCGGACGCGGACGTATCACCTCACACTGTCTCTCGCATCACAATGGATCACCCTCTCCTTCTCCAACGAGAGTATGATATGTGATCTCTAGATCAGAACTGTGGTTTGAATTTGCGGACAACATAGTACTGCTATTTGATATAAATGCATTGAGGAGGAAAATAAAGTAATTTCTAGTGGAAGAAAAATTAGAGGAGATTCTTTGGCAATTTCAAACATCAAATTTTTTTTAATAAAAATTATAATTTTTTAAGCAAAATGAAAATAATAAGAAAATAATTTTTTTTATTCTTTTCCATGAACCAAACGAGACTTATAGTTAATAGATTAGCCATATTAAAAATCTTAACTTAATTATTGGACTAATAGATGTAAGGTTGGTAATTTTTATTGAACTTTGTTGTGATTTATAGCCACACTCTTTACAATTGAAAGACAGCTTGAATGATTGTGGTGACAATCACATAAGGAGTGTCCTTCGTGGCTAGTTTAATAGTCACTTATGTGGCACAAGATTTGAAACAGGTATGGGTTATTAGGCATTTCATTATTTGATCACATGTCTCAAATTAACAATATTCTTCTACTATATAATACGGCTTCGAAATGGTTCAAAAAATAAGTCATCTAAGTCGTAAGTATATCATTAATCATTTCATGTAAAAAAATCAAAAAATTTATAATTTTTATAATGCCATCTTTTTGTTTTTTCTTTGCAGAACCAAATCCCCCTACTTTTATTCACATATATCTATAACAAATTATAATTAATTTTAAATTAAATTTCTATAAACCTTAATTAAAATATAAATATATATAACAAATCTTGATTTATATTTAAATATTTAAATTATATTTTGATAATTAATATTAGAAAGAAGAAAGATTAATTTACGTGCAACGTACGTACTTTTACTAGTCTACTAATATAAGGGGCTTCAAAACGGTTCAAAATTGAGCCATGTAAGTCGTATGTATATCATAAGCCGTATGTATATCATCAACCATTCTATTTTAATAAAATTACGGAAGATTTTTATTTTAAACCTTCTCTCATTTTCTTCCGCATAACCGAATGTCCTATTTTTTATTTTTCTTTCGTCCACAACCGAATACCCTCTCTTTTATTCACATATATTCATAACAAATTACAATTAAATTTCTATAAATGTTTATATATATATATATATATATATATATATATATATATATATATATATATATATATATATATATATATATATATATATATATATATAACAAATCTTAATTTATATTTAAATATTTAAATAATATTTTGATAAGATTAGAAAAAATAAAAATTATTTTACGTATGTGCTGTTACTAGTAACAATAACGGGTACCTTAGTAAAAATGACAATAACTAATAAAGGATTGCAATCAAAGATGCATGAAGACTTGCAGAATACAAATTATGGGCCTTTAATCTTTCAAGTGAGTGGACTCTTGAGCCCAATTGCATCAAAGCATAACTTTGCTTGGGAGACTTGGGACGCAGTGGATTGGTTTGTAGTGTAACCGTTTTAAGCGCAACCATATTTTAAAAAGCCCAATTGCATCAAAGCAATCCTTAACATAGTTAAACAAGGTTGTCAAAAAATCTTAGCTTGGTTTTATACACCATTAAGTTTTAAAATCAAGAAGAAAAAAAAGAAGAAGGAAGGTTACGATTTTAAACTTAACCCATTTGAAGAAGAAGAAAAAAAAAAGTAAATTGGTTTTGATGGACAAAACGATTTTTACTATTTGATTCTTCTAATAATAAAAACAATAATAATTATTTATCTAAGTGCCTTTCTCCTCTATTATTTATCATCATTAGTTACCATCATTTCTTAACCTCAAATTCTTTATTCTCACAAACTTTGGAAAGTAAGTCCTACTCCATACAAACTCTCAACTGCTCTCTGTCTATTTCTCCTAGTACAAGTCCCACTCCTTTCTGTAACAACAATTTTTCAATATAAAAATCAACATATAGTTACCAAGTAAATTTCAGAAATAGTCGGTGATAAGTAATTTCAAACTAAGCAGTCAAGTGGGCCGGGCCGGCCCGGCCTGATCCATTTCGAATTTAGGTGGGTCGGACCGGACCTTTCAGGTCCATGTACTATACTGGGACGAATATGATCGGACCCAAGGATGAAAATTGAGTCCAGTCATAAACATGGACCACGGCACCGCAGGTTTCGGACCGGACAAACTCGGACTTAAATCTTGCACATGAATTTGTTTACAAGTTACTTATGGCATGAATTGTTATCGTAATTGTATAAACTGATGCTAATATGGCAGGAATTGCTATAACAATTTTATCAACTGACGTTTGGAGCAAAATTTTTGCATATTATGGGCCATCGCACTTGTATCAACTACCGAAAGGACTATAAAATTAATTGCTTGACATTTTCTTGACCAAAGTAAACCAAGGCCTCGTTTGGTTCGCGGAATGGAAGGACTATAAAATCAATTGCTTGACATTTTCTTTTAAAAAATTATAATTTTTATTGATTTTTTTTCGATGTTTGAAAATGTTAAAATATTTGGAAAGAAAAGTGAATATTTCAATGTGGAAAAGTGATTTCTTACTTAGATGCATGTAATCATTTTTCTCCCTAATTTTTATTCCATTGGAAATCACTTTTCTTTACTTCTCAATTTTTTTTGGCATCCATACATAGAAAAATAATTTTTTTTTTTTTTTTTTCCTTCTAATCCTAACAAAACGAGGACTAAGGATGACACTTGCATGTAATGGTGAAGACCGTCTAAAGAAGCATTGCATCCAATCCCATCTTGAGCAAACTATATAAACAAAGTCCATCTTGATTGGATCAAACGATTTTGGTAACTAGTGCCGTTCATGCACCAACCAAATTTAGTCTACAAGGAACATGTCATAATTTCTAAGTGTAAATGAAAACGGTCCATGCCGGGCCAGACCGGGCCGATCTTCGGGTCGAAATGGATCTAGACTTCATATCGGACTGGACTTGACCTCCTTTATGGGCCGAGATACAAGATTCGACACAACCTGATATACTGGACCGTGCCAACTCGGATCCAAGATCATTCGGACCGGACTGACACATGGATTATTTTTCGAACTGAACTCGTGTCGAACTTGGCCAGCCCGGCCCAATTGACATGTCTATTCCAAATCATCATAATTACATACATCCTTAAGGGTCTGCTTGGTATTGTTGTTTTCACCGGCTTTGGGGTATTTTTAAACCTGCCGTTTTTTTTTTAAGTCACTGGATACCCACCTTTGGTTTAGCTGTTTTGTTTTGGTTTTTTATTTGTTTTGGTTTAACATTAGGTTGGATCAAATACATAAAATGTTAACTATCAGTAGCAACGCCCACCACCATGCATGCATGCACCGCTTATATTCTCGTAAGGACCATTAGCTTGGTGGTGTTTGTTGGCTATATTGCACTGCTTCTTGATCTCCCTCTTGGTGGTGGTGGCCGACGAGGAGCAAGTCTTTGTTGTCTAGGATGTTGTAGTAGTAGTTGTTTGTCGAGTATCATCGGGGTATCGCGGTCATTGCAGATGTACTGAACGACGACCTTCGGGTCATGCATCGTGTCAGGACATTCCTTGGACAACCAAACAAAAATCAAAACTAAAAAGCAAAATAATTAAACCAAACCAACAAAAATCCAAATAAAACCAAAACACAAAAAAATCGAGAAAAATAAACCGAGATATTGGATTTTCGTAAGACTGTCCAATTTCTGCCAGTCCATCTCGCGGAAAGGATTAATTTCAAATTTTTTTTAAATATATATCTTTCTTTCCAATTATGACAAAGTTGGATATGCTATAAGAAACTTTCTGTTGTATTTAAGGTGTCAGTATCTGTCTAGGAGCTTATGGTACATACAACTAATGGAATGAGAGAAGGTGTGAGCATTATTCGGTTGGTTTTGGACTAAAATAGAATCGAAAAAGAGATTCGGTTCAGTTTGAAAGAAGTACGATTTGATTTTGATTTTGAGAATACTAAAAAAATTATTTGTTTTTTATTTTAATTTCTGTTTTGAATTTTGATTTCGTCTCAAGTCTGAAAATCAAATAAAATTTATAGAATTATGTAAATACCCTCAATTATATGCATATTTTGTGATTAAAAATGTATATACTTCGAAACAACAATTTTATGTGTGCGTTTTGAGGTCTAACTTTAATAATTTGACAACTAGTCCAACTTTGAAAACGATTTAAATACAATAAATATGTGTATAAAAAATATAATTTTTAATATAATTTAATCATGATTCCAATTTTGGAAGGGATATTTTTTTTATTTGATTATATTACGATCACATTAAAGTGAACCAAACGGGGTCTAAATGTTGTCAGGAGTAGGAAACCATACTTTAGTTGCTTCTGGGAGTGAACTTCCTGAAACATCTGGAGATGAGAACTCTTAGAAAGACATGCTTCTTTGTTAAAACTATGTTTTCATTTTTATCTTTGTTTTGATTGGTTTTCTAGAACTTGAAATGGATTTTAGTGGACTTGAATTTATGTTAAGAATGCTAAGAATTGAGTTTTTGATCTTTTGAGCTTATGTTTTTTTGTTCTCATAGAATTTTGAAGTAATTTTGGTTACTTAAACTTATACTAGAGATTAAACTTAGTGACCGCGTTTGATATTTTAAGCTCATTTTTATGTGTTTGTGACTTGTTACATATTATTCTAATAATTTTGATTAATTGTTTGGTTGGTAGAGACTTGGCTTTAAAATTAATGCTTCCAAAAAAGTAAAAAAAAAATATATTATAGGTTAAGAGGTTCTACAATATTAAGTGTATTAATTGATCAAATATTAATTGGTAAAATACCGATACGAACAAAAATCGACCGAATACCGATTTAACCGAAACCGAAAAAATCGATTCTAAACGGTACGACGTCCCATGCCCAGTATGACCCCACAAGCGGACATGGTCGTCGCAAGTGATCCTTCGGTATCGATTCACAATAAAGCTCAAGGGACAACCAAAACTAACTTTTCTGATAGGGCAATCCAATTCCGCGTGCCTGCCTTGATACCACAGCCACAGGTGTTTGAAGAAGACCGGTCAATGGATAGTCAAAAATTCGAATCCGATCCGATTCCGTATCCGAACTTTCGGATATTTTTCGAAATTTCGAATATCGGATTCGGAAATCCGAATATTTTTTGGATATTATCCATTTTCGGATACGAATTCGGATATTAAGGTATTCGAATCCGTTAATATCCGATCCGACTTTAAATTGCAAATTTCGGATATCGGATTCGGATATCCGAAATTTTATAAATATTATAGTATAATATATATGTAATATATATTAATTAATAGAGAAAATTAAAGTATTTTATTCTCAACTGACTTTTACATAAATTAATTATAATATAATTTATATATAATAGTAATATATATTAATTACAATTTACAACAGAAGAAGAAATGACTCAAATATGTAGAGAAATTGAATTTGGTTTTCGGATATTCGGATAATAACTAAATTTTTAATATTTCGGATTTCGGATATTCGAATACTAGCATTCGAATTTTTTAGCTAATCGGATCGAAAATTATCCGATATCCGTTAAACTAGACGGATACGAATTCGGAGTGTCAAAAGAGATATCCGTTCGGATATCGGATCGGATTCAGATATTATAAAAAAAATTCGAATACGGATACGGATATTGTCATGTCCGTACCGATAAGCATCCGTTGACATCCCTAGTTTGAAGATGACAATATGAACTAAACTCAATGTTACTTAATCATGTTTTCTTCATTATTTGGACTTACTTAATTTCTTATAATAATACGTGGTCATATATGTGGGATGTCTTGATTGAGTTTAATTTTGTTTTAGTTTAGTCTCTAAGATTACATGGTCAAAATTTTGATGTCACCACTGAGTTTGAGTGGTCCTCTACCAATCATTTTGTTTCATGGAATTTTAATGGTTCATGCATCCAATGATCCACAATATGACAAATCGACGACTACGATGTTCATGGCAGGGGAAGTGGCAGCTGCCGGACTTTTGGACTTTTATGAGACCATAGCAAGATTTTCATTTAAATAAAATTAATCCATCTTGTATATATCAACGAATTTTTATATTTTTATTTTCTTTAATAAGGAATGGGTCAAAATTAGAGCAGCGGATGAAGAACGCTTAATACTTTAATAGCAAGATTTCCATTTAAATAAAAAATAATCTATCTTGTATATATCAAACGAATTTTTATATTTTTTATTTTCTTTAATAAGGAATGAGTCAAAAATTAGAACAGCCGATGAAGAACGCCTAATACTTTATTATCAGCCTTAAATTTAGCCTTAAATCAGGTCAAAAGTGAAGTGGGTTCATAGTATCAGCCTTAAATTTAAGGGATATTTAGTAGTAGAATCTCATATAATAGTGGATATTAGAATTTGGATTTCGAAATTGTCCAACGTTAGGATTTGGATCTCGCAATCATTGATCACGTAGGGCTGATGAACAGTGATTTCGAAACTCGAATCCTAATGTTGGACAATTTTAAGATCCAAACCCACCCTATTACTAAATAACCCTGAATTTAAATTAATAATTTGTTCTAAATTGAACATCTATATATCCAAGTACTCAAGATTCAAAGTTATTTAAATGTTTCTCAAGTATAGTTATATTGTACATCCAAACTTTTTTGTATGTATAATTAGCACCGGACAGGTTGGAATATTATGGTGATGCAAGAGATGATCAAAGTTCTTCTTTAACAAAACCCTAGAATTATGTATGTAATATATCATGGTGATTGTAGCAGATAGTGAAGGTTTTCGGTTATTAATGACGAGAAGACTAATATGCAAATATTGTAAGGAGTAGCGTGTGAACCCATTAATTAATCATGCTCAAATATTCTGGCAGCGAGTCAGTGAGCTCATCTTAATTTTACTTTGTGACTTTAGTTTAATCCCATCTCGACGCTTTTGAATGACTATGTCAGCTACTTTTTATATGTAGTTGTAGAGCTGATGCGACTGGCTTGCTAGCGAAAAAGTTGGTTTGCGAGCATATTCAAGAAAAGTGTTATTTAGTAATAAGATCTCATATAATAGTGGATAATAGAATTTAGGTCCCAAAAAATGATCGATGTTAGAGTCTAAAATTTTAAATTCTTGTTCACAGACAAATGAACAGCAATTTGTAGACGCAAATTCTGATATCGGTCATTTTCAAAATCTAAATCCTAACTTTAACTATTGTACGGACCCTATTACTAAATAACTCTAAAGAAAATAATCTAGGTCTCTAGAAATTATTATGTGGGCTGGACTCTAACAGTAGTGAATGATAAATTGGTCAAACGATATAATAATTCATGACTAATATTTTTTGGGATTTTTTGACTTTCATCCCACTTATTAATATGACTTTGTACTTACATCCCACTTTTTATTTTTTTTAGACTCACATCCCACTTTTCGTCACTAAAAGTATTTTTCGTGACAAAACAAATACTTTTTGTGACAAAATGAATATTTTTTGTGACGAAAAGTGGGATGTAAGTCTAAAAAAATTAAAAAGAGGGATGTAAGTACAAATTTATATTAACAAGTGGGATGAAAGTCAAAAAAATCCCATATTTTTTCAGATAAAAATTGAATTCCATGTGTAGCATATTCATTGTAGACATTACAAGCTTCCTCTAATTTAAACTTTATATGAAATTCAATTTTTATTAATAAAATATTAGTTATGTGTAATTATATTATTGAATTGGTTCACCATTCGTTACTGTCACATGGTTAAAATCCGGTCAACTGAATAATTTCTCCTCAGCATCCATTAGTTGGTTGGCCTATATAGCTACTCGTGCTGACAAGAACATGTTGATCTGTATAATCTATTCAAAAAATTGCATGTATATCGACCATAGAAATTTAGGAAATTACTGTTACAGCACAATTGGAAAAATTACATTCGGATAACAAAAACGTTTTAGGATGGGCATAATCATTGACAACATGTTTTCTTTAAAAAAGAATTGGTTTAACAAAAACTTTCTTCGGATGGAACTTTTTTTTTTTTTTTTTGGCTAAAGACACACTTCTTATAGGTGTTTTTGTCTTAAAAATGCCCATTGGATGAGCTTATTTTTAGCATAATACAATAGTATTATGTTATATATATATATATATATATATATATATATATATATATATATATATATATATATATATATAGCATAATACAAATAGTATTATGTTATATATATATATATATATATATATATATATATATATATATATATATATATATATATAACATAATACTATTTGTATTATGCTATATATATATATATATATATATATAACATAATACTATTTGTATTATGCTAAAAATATATATATTATGTATATATAAATAGTATATATATATTTTAGCATAATACAAATAGTATTATGTTATATATATATATATATATATATATATATATATATATATATATATATATATCCTTCCAAGAGGTTGCAGATTCGAGCAACGGAAGAAGCACATTTAATTTCATGTGGAGGATTAAATGTGAGTGTGGGCCGGATACGGTGAGATACAAGTGCTGGTGCGGGTCTTCTGGTCGAGCCTGATGCGGTGAGTTACAAGTATGGGTGCGGACCTTCTTGCTGAGTTTGTAGGCCTTCGGGCCAGGAGTCTGTAACACAATTACCTGTTTCAAAAAAATAAAATAATATATATATATATATATATATATATATATATATATATATATATATATATATATATATATATATAGCAAATGACCTCTAGCCTAGTGGTTAAGAGAGATGCATGTTGCCCAAGTGGTCGGGAGTTCGAGCCTCAGTGGAGGCGAGTTCGCCACAATTACCCATTGCTTCAAATATATATATATATATATATATATATATATATATATATATATATATATATATATATATATATATTGGGTCTTTCTACAATACATGGGATGTATCAATACATCCCAAATAATTGCATTGAAAATGCATTAGAAATTGTGAAAGGTGTTTATTTTGACTTTGACTTTGACTTTACCTGTTACTTTGACTTCGGCTTTAATCTGAACAATTGGATCAACATCCAATGATTCAAATTTGGAATGTATCGATACAAATTTTTACATGGAATATATTAAAAAAATTTCATATATATATATAGGAAAATTCTACAATACATCCACCCATTTTGGATGTATCGATACATCCGAAATCTGGACCGTTGGATGTTAATCCAACGGTTCAGATTAAATTCAGATGAAATAATGCAGGAGACATCATTTAATGCTGTTTTTGCCGTTTGACCTCTTGTTAACTTGCTATAGTAGGTCATTCTTCAATACAATTTTTCAATGAACACCCTAAATTAACTCATATTTACTTTCTCTTTCATCCAGGTAATTTAATATTTTGAGCAACTACGTATATAAAACAATAATTGTGTGTCGGCCGAAAAGGAAGGACACAGTGTGTCCAGGTCTGTAGGCTATGTAGACGACGACACCACCGCTGCTGGCGATCTAGATGGTGACACCGACGACGAAATGGTACATTTAGGACGAAGAATAGTACATTTAGGAAGCCGATAAAGATCGTTCTCTCAAATCTCTTCTTTGTGTAAATTAAATTCAAGGAGGACACAATCCCTAAGGACACAGTGTGTCCAGGTCTGTAGGCGATGTAGACGACACCATCGCTGCTGGCGATCTAGATGAGGACACCAACGATGAATGGTACATTTAGGAAGCCGATAAAAGCTCGTTCTCTCAATCTCTTCTTTGTGTAAATTAAATCCAAGGAGGACACAATCCCTAAGGACATAGTGTGTCCAGGTCTGTAGGCGATGTAGACGACACCACCGCTACTGGCGATCTAGATGAGGACACCGACGACGAATGGTACATTTAGGACGGAGAATGGTACATTTAGGACGGAGAATGGTACATTTAGGAAGGATAATGGTACATTTAGGACGGAGAATGGTACATTTAGGACGGAGAATGGTACATTTAGGAAGCCGACAAAAGCTCGTTCTCTCAAATCTCTTCTTTGTGTAAATTAAATCCAAGGAGGACACAATTCATAATTTTAGTTATTGCTTAGCAGAGTCTGCTTAGTTATTATAAAATTGTGGTATTGCTTCTGTGACACTTTCATCTTTAATCTCATGTTTTCTATGAATATGTGTTCTGTTTGATTTTGATTTAGTAATCTTTCCGTAATTAGTTTTTTTTGTTTCATCTAACAATTTAATATTTTTGTTATAAAGCTACAGGCCATGATGGTGGTGGTGGAAGGAGAAACAGAGATGAAGAAGGAAAGAAGAAGAAGTTCCGGTTCGCGGCGGACTTCGTCGAGTTCCTCAATCAAGCGGAATTAAACCTCTTATAGAGTTCCTTAATTGAAGTTGATCATGATAACCTTTTGTGTTTTTCAAACGGCTAGTAGAATCTTCTTCTAGCCCTCCTCAATCAAACGGCTAGTAGATTGTTTGCTAGTCTCGAAATTTATTTGTCTTTCCACCTTCCTCACTTTTTGTACTTTTTTCTTGCTATATATACAATAGTTTTCTTGTTTCATAGTAATATTATTCATTCTGAAATACATAGAATAGTTTTCTGAAATACAATAGTTTTTTGTTCTCAAAATATCTACTCGTGTGGTGGGAAATGTAGAAGACGTAGAAGATTGGTTGCCAGCTCCAAATGAAACCTTCATTCCGCGTATGTTGTGCAAGATTGAAAAACATCTGTCGACGATTTCAGCTGAAGTTGTAAAGATCAATTCTAAGCTTTGTTCATTAGAAATTGAATAAATGAATTTATCTCGACGTTTTGAGAAGATTGAAGAATCTTCAGCTTTGAAGAAGGCATCTTCATCTGGAGCATTTAATAATGTGAAGGTGGTTTCCGTTGAATCTTCTTCTGATGAGGAGGACGTGGAGCTACAGTCTCGTAGTAAAGCATTGGACCGAATTCTCGTATTGTCCCCTACAGAAGAAATTGACTTTAGCAGTTCTTCTAAAAGAATGCGTGGAAATTTAGATCTGGTCACACCATCGAAAAGTTTAACAAGGGGTTCAACCTCGAAGCCTAGCAATTGTACTAGTGGTTCTTCGAGTTATTACGACTATATTTTTGCCGATGATAGACCTGACGAGTAAGTAATATGAGTTTTGATTTAATTCCAACAGTTTTTTTCTCCTAATTTATTCGTTTTTTTTCTTAGAAAAATAATATCATCTTGCAACAAAATCTATGTGTCTCGGTTTGAGATGAAGACCTTAGCTCCTTTAACGAGAATTAAAAATGGGGTATATATAGATAGTATATTTCTTCTTAGATGCCATCTATGTTTACTTCGATTCTATCGCTGACATTTTTAATGATTTATTCAGATTGTAGGCATTGTCTCTGCTCTTCTCACCGTGGAGGAACTGGAAAAGAACCTCCAATAAAGCTAATGTATGGTTTTTACCAATAAGGATATCGGTGAGTGAGCATTTTATTCTTCAATGCATATGCATTAACAATTTTTTCGTTTGTTTGTCCTTCGTAATGTATTAGTTGATGTGTATGTAGAAAGAAACGTTACCTCCATCCGACAAAAAGTTTCATGAAATATGAAAGAAGTACAAATATTTTCAAGATTACATGGGATCTTTAAGCACTTGTAACGAGGTATTAATATATTTCTGTTTAAATATTAATCCTAATTTTCTAAAAATTTACTAATTTGTTTTACCTAATTAATCCTGATTCAGATATACATACCCATTCATTTGGACGGTCACTATACTCTTACAAGAGTTCTGGTTAAAAAAAGGACTGTTGAAATTTGGGACTCACTTGGTTCTAAAGATGATCTAATTCAAAACAAAACAGTCATAAAAGAAATAGTAAGCTCATATTCATCAATTTTTATGAATTGGGTACAAGATACGCGGTATACTAATACATATTGTATTCTGGTAATTGTAGCTTTCAAATTTGGATCTCTTTCTCGGAGAAGAGATTTTGAAGTTGAGAGATGCTAGGTTCAGCTTTTCTACTTTTGCAATAAAAAAAACGTTCTTATGTTCCCCGCCAAGGCAATTCTGTTGATTGTGGGATTTTTGTAATTGCATTCATGAAAGACCGATGTAGTCTAGACTACCGTTCTCTCAATGTAAGTCTGAAAATATGTCGTCAAAAACTTACACTTTATAGAGCAATATTTTTGATGTTATGTTTGTTATATGCAGTTTGATGCGGGAATGAAAAGACGCAAAGCTGCTGAATGGATTACAACTTCAGAGCACAATGAAGAGCTAAAAGAAGTCTAATCTGAAATGATTGAATATGGAAGACGATGATTTTTTCTTCTTCTTCTTTTATATCTAATGTATGAAAACCCCTAATGTACTATGTTCATTTATTTTGTTGAGTTGTAATGACATTTTTGCCAAACGGTTTCGATTCTTTTTGATTAAGCAGAATCATTTTTGCCCTTCAAATTAATATAATTAAGCAGAAAGGAGTCTTTTACCCTTCCATCGAATGACATTTTTGCCCTTCCAATTAATTCAAAACACCCCCGAACCCTTTTATTACAAAAAAAAAAAGAAAACCGTTTCGATTCTTCCTCTTCTTCCATACTCCACTCTGTACTCAAACCTAGGTCATTCTCCTCCAAAATCTTCAAACCTTCCTCTCCATTCGCAATCTTCACACCATGTCGGCATCAGCGGCAGAATCATCACCGGCAGCATCACCAATTAGAGAAGATGCACCAGTTACAGAAAATTCAAAAGGGAAAGACGGAGAACAACCAAAACCCTATTCTAAGAAAGTTTCACAGAAGAAAAGGAAAAAGTTGCTAAACAAAAAGAAGTGCAAGAAGAAGTGCAAACAGAAGGTATAACTTTGAGTTTATGTTCGCAAATTCGGTATATATTACACTGAGAATGACATTCTCCGTCATAAAACGCATTTGAATGTCATTCTCCGTGTCATTTGAAACGGAGAATGACATTCTCCGTGTCATTTGAAACGGAGAATGATATTCTCCGTGTTAGTTTACACGGAGAATGTCATTTCCAGTGTTAAAACCCATAAGAATGGCCATTCTCTGACCTAATTTTTTATTTTTTTGTTTTGTAGAAAAAAAATCTGTCAGGAATAAGGATTCAAGACTTTTCTGTTCTACCTTCAAGCCAATGCTAAATCTTATGGAGGAGGTCAATCAAGATGTTGTCCGTTTACCTGAGCCAGTTATTGATTCCTTGAAGAATACCGATTTCTGGAATTTTGTCGAGATTTTCTACCAAAACAGAGTCCACGTCTCCGAATTGGCCAAGGTAACGGAAGGGCTTGAGAATTTAATTGCAAGTTACACAGAAGAAGAAGATGGCGTCGGGTGCTTTGAATTGAGCACCACTCTTAAAATCACGCCAAGGATCGACCGCTTGAATGAAGAAAGCGATAATGATATTTTTTACAGAAGATTTATAAAGGAAAAAACAACAGCAGTCCACACCACCAGCATCATTGAGCCTGTGTAGAGATCACTTCACAAGATTGCTGGCTAATTCTAAGGGCAAACACGCAGAAGTCACGAATAAGGAAGTGAGAGACAAGTTCTTTGAATTGTTACGACGGCTTCGTGGCGGAGATAATGCTGTTAATCCAGATGATTTGGCCAAGCTAATAATCTTTCACTTGTGCCAAACAGTATTCTTCACAAAGTCTGGCGGTTCAAATTTGCCGTACAAATTCTTGGCCTTGGTAGACAGTGTGGACGTCATCAACAGTATATGCTGGCCAAGGTTAATCTTGGCATATGTAATGGATAGCATAAAGAGGAGTAGAAGCAAAACTTAACAGGGGAATTACTCAATGGCTTTCCACAAATTGGAAGGTTGCACAATATACTTCCTCTATTGGTTTGCAGAACATAGTAAATTTGTGGAAAGAAAGTTCGCCCCAATTCCTGATTACCCAAGATTTTTTACATGGAATGGGTACGAAATCTCAAACTTCCTCAAGGCCGAATATAACAACAAAATGAGATCGAAGATGATATTAGAAGATCTGGTTATACCTGTTGGGGAAGAAGAAGGGCACAAAGAAGATGAGCCACCTATAGAAGAAGTTAAAAAAGAGGGAAGGAAGAACACCAAAAAGTAGGTGGGGATACTTTTGATGAACAACGGATACCATAACATCATGAAATGGGCGCTGTGATGGACGACTCAGCAAAGGAATTTGAGGATTTGAGAAGACATCATTCTGATATTCTTGCGCAGAATGAAGAACTCAAAGAAAAGTTAAAAGAGATTGAGGCACAAGGAGCGCAGTTACGTGCAGCCAACCTTGAGAATGCCATACTCAAAGAAAAGCTGAAAGAGCTCGAGGCAGAAGAAGTGCAACAACGTGCAGTCAACGTTGTGATGGAGGGCTCTGTGCATGAACTGAAGGATTTGAGAAGACATTATTCTGATATTTTTGCGCAGAATGAAGAACTCAAAGAAAAGTTAAAAGAGATGGAGGCACAAGGAGCGCAGTTACGTGCAGCCAACCTTGAGAATGCCATACTCAAGGAAAAGCTGAAAGAGCTCGAGGCAGAAGAAGTCCAACAACGTACAGTCAACGTCATGATGGAGGGCTCTGTGCATGAACTGGAGGATTTGAGAAAGCAGAATTCTGTTCTTATTGCAGATCTACATGCACAAGGTAAAATCTTTTCTATTTCAAATTTATGATTTGTAATCTTCCAGGAGAATGGCTATTCTCCGTGGATTATAACACGGAGAATGGTATTCTCCGTGTTATTTGAAACAAATAATTGCTATTCTCTATCATTTTGATACTGGGAAGGTTATTCTCCGTGTAATTCCAAACGGAGAATGCTATTCTCTGTATTATATTACACGGAGAATGTCATTCTCCGTGTTAGATTCACATTCTCCGTGTTAGATTCACATCATATATTTCATTGTTGTTTGTTTTATTTCAATGCGAACAACCGAGCAACTCAGAGAAACAAATAAAAGGCTCGTTGAGGAAAAAAGGGAGCTTCAAAATAAAGTTGAATCGTTCAATATTGAAGCCACTGAAAAGGATGGGAAAATCGTTAATCTCGAAGCCATGGTTGTAGCATTGCAGCGTCAGAAGATTGAAGCAGCTGCTGAACTTGCTGCTCCAAAATAAGCCAAAAGAAGAGGAGGATCGGGGGAAAGAGGTTCAGAAAACCATCAGCGCCATTAGCCGTTGAAGATGTTACTCCCTTGGAAAAAAATACAGTTGGAGAGGCTAATAAAAAGCGGAAGATTAATGCCGCTCCAAAATCCGGAGGAGACGCCAAAATGGCTGAATTAAAGAAGAACCGTGTCATACTAAGGGAATGTGATGAACCCTTACTTTGGAAAGATGCGGATGAAGAGCTGAAGAAGCAATACATCGACATCGTAATTTCCAAAAAGAAGTGTCCAGAGTATGTATTCTGAACCCTTTTTTTTGTTTTTTCTAGACTTTTTTTACAATTATGTAATGAGAATCTATCTTTATTAATTTAATTTAAACTAAATTTATGTGCAGTGATATTATATACTTATTTTCGTCGGAAGAGGGTGAAAATGGAGTTTTAGTCCAGCTGTCGGCAATAAACCTGCAAAACATACTCAACTATGAAGACATGAAGGCTGGCATACTGAACCTAATAATAAGGAAGCTGAGAGAAATTCAAGGCATTAAAAGAAGGTGTAAAACTCCTAAATTTCTACTATTTTTTTTATTAAATTTGGTACCGATTTAAAATTTTGTATTATACGTCGCGTAGTCATATTGTACGTCGCGCACAAAATTTTATTTTTCGTAATTGCTCGACGAGTGTGAATATGTGCGAGCGTACATATTTTTAGAAAAATATTTTTCTTATTTTTATAGTTTCAAAATAATATATGTAATATTTAATTTAGCTATCAAAATTTCCTAAATTTATAATTTTATTTATGAAAAGTCTTTTATTTAGAATAAATAATATTCTTAGTGCATACATATATTTTATAAATATTTTGCTAGTTTATTTTAAATAAAATGTAATTTTCGAGATTTATAAATATTTATATTTTATTATTCAAAAAGATTTTTAAAAATATTAATGTAATTTTCGAAATTATTATTATTAGAATTTTTGGAAAATATATTTTGAAATTATTGTGAAGATTTAAATCTTGATTTAAATTTGTGGATTTATTTAAATAGTTAATATTTAAAATTTGATCTTTGATTTTGAACTAAAATTTAATTAGATTTAAATTTGATTTGTATTGGATTTGGATTGATTGATTTTAAATTAAATTATGAAGTATCTAAATTGGGTTTTAAATAAATCCTAATCCTATCTAATTGGGAATTCCCACATCCTATAAATAGGCAGGTATTCCTCCAAATTTTTATCATTTACCAAATTCTCCACAAATAATTCTCAATCCCTGTGCACCGTGTCCGTGTTCCCTCCCGTCCATCTTATTCCAATATTTTACATATACATTATTTCTCTTCCGTGTCGACAACTCCGACACAATACATCATAAATTCCTATTCCTAATCCTATTCTAAACCGTGTCCACCATCGCCCCGGCGAGAACCCGTCTTCCGACCAAGGCCAGTGCCACCATCAAACTCCATCTTCTCTACCTACACCCCACCGCGTTCGGCCACCAGTTCCTCTTCTTCCCCTCCCAATTTCTCTCTCTCTCCCTCACAGTAAATTTTTGAGGATTAGTAATGTTAGTAATATTAATATTATTAGTTTATTATTATTATTATTATCATTACTTTTACTATTAATATTATTAGTATTATTATATTGATTATTATTACTGTTATTATCATTAATAATAATAATAATAATAATAATAATATTATTATTATTGTTACAATTATTTTTATCACTGTTTTATTATTATTATTATTATTATTATTATTATTATTATTATTAATAGTATTATTATCCAATGTTGTTAACAGTACAGTATTTTGCTATAGCTTTTATGATATTGTATTTTTATTATCATTAAAATTATTATTTTGAAGATTATCTATTATTATTTTACATGTATACAAATGTATCTATATAATTTCAAATTTTGAGGTTCCTAGTCTAAAACAATTAAATTAGTTTTATTTCGTAAATCATAATTTCAAAATTACTATACAATAAACATATTAAATATTTCTCTAAAAATTTTTTTTGACTAATAAAATATGTTTTAAGTAATTACATAAATTTATTATAAAGGTAGTTTCAAAAATTAGTACGTGTATACATTTCCATAAATTCTCTTCAACTATCTTAGCTAATCATGACTAAATCATGTTTTTCCTATTTTTCTGCAACCTCACCGAACATGGCTATTGAACAATCGAAACTTGCCGGATTATTGCACCACACCATGCGACACACCAGGCAAGACACCTTGTCTTTACTGTTTAAATTTCTGCTCAATATCATGCATGTTGTGTTTATTTTGAAGTTGTTTCTTTCTAAATTATATGTAGATGCAAATTACTATATTTTATACAATTGGCTAGAGTTAAGAGACTACCGTCAAATTTAGTGTGTCTCATTGACTTATCACGATTGTACATGAGTTGTGTATGAGAGTTGTGAGTATCATATAGAGGTCACTTGCGTGTGGACTGATCCCCCGTGCGCATGCGTTAGGATATAACTGCTAATAGATTGTGTAGAAGACTTTGGCAGTTATTAATGATTTAAACAGTGTCGTGGAGTCGACACATGTATAGTATCATGGGGAGGGGGGAAGACAGTTATTAGCGTAGGGGCTACATGTTCAGTACACACATAAATTTGGGCCGATAGTGTCTCGGATGAGCGCTACTTACTGCCCCGGGGCCGATAGTTCTCGTATGAGAACTACTTTCTGCCTATAGTCGATAGTGCCTCTTATGAGCGCTGCCTACTACTACTCTCTCTCCATCTATGCTGAACACCTAAGCTACTGCGTAGAACGTTGTCTTCTCAAAGTGTATTTCACATAGAATGGTTAGGAACCTTAACGCATGTATATTTTCTATTGAGCTCTTACTATTCAGTTTATGGCATGATATTATGTGTTTTGTTACGTCCCTCTGAGGACCTGGTGATCTCTCCAGGTGTGCTTTTTGTGATTTCCAGCAGGTGCTCTAGCGAAGGCCATTCCTTCCTCCGTGATGATTGCTCTTGGACTCATCACTTGCTCTCGATTGCTAAATTCTTTCCTTGTATATTTTTCTATATTTAATTTGGTTGGTAGTGGACCTTGTCTCCGTCCAACTATTGTGTATATGACAAACTCAAAGTTGCTTTATATTATTATTTCTCTTTGTGGATGAGATTTAGTGTCTTGGCTTCTACATTTACAGCTTAGGTATATATACGAGTCGTATATTTTCTCGTATGTATACAGCTGGCATGATACGTATCTAGTCCCAAGTATTTTGGGACTGGGGCGTTACATGTTTTTGTGGTAGCCCATGCAGGTCAGTTTGCCGTTTCGGTTACATGACTGTACCGAACGGGCCTGCAATATAGGATTAGAGTCTAGAATCTCATCCACCTACTTGACATCCTTTCTTGACTTCAAATTTCGAACTCTCGTTCGACCTCCTTGAATTGCATCTTGCTTGACTCCTTCTACCGTAAATTTCTTAGTTTCGTGTTTAGTAAGATGACTACACTAGTATATGCCCATAGGTTAAACACATGGCTAGATAGATTGCATTGACAATTAATATTCCTTGAGGTTATATTTGAGTATAAAGACATTTATTTTTCTTAGAGATATGATCATAGGGATTAGTTAATTCTAAGTTGGGTAGTAGCATATTACTACCATCAAAGGATAGTTGAAATTTTACTTTTACTTTACAAGGTGGTATACACAAGAGGATAGCTAGATCGAGAAAGCAAATTTTTTTTTATGAATTTTGAAATTGTGAAATAGTTATGATTTAAGTTTTTATATTGTGACACTTGATTTACGGTTAACTTAAGTTTGGATTGTAATATGATAGAGTTTATCTCGAGATTATTTAAAGAGTTTAAATTATGATTTTCTAGACGGCTAGAGAGATAAAAGTTTAGAAGGGAGAGAACTTGAGATTTTAAATTGCGCGTACGATTTATAAAGTTTATTAAATTTTAAAGAGATGATGGAAAAAAATTTGTTTAAATTTTTGGAAGATATCGACTTTGAAGGAAAAATTCAAAATTCAAATTTTGTCCTATGATCTATGATTTATAGAGTTATTTAAATTTCGAGTTTAAGGCCTTGATTATGGATATTTAAATTTTAGTAAAAAAAATGTTCATTGCGATATACAAGGACTATTTCGAGATTGATTAGAGATTTAAATTAAACTTGACAGTCTAAGATAATTGGTAATTGTGGCGGAGTATCTTGAAAATTTTATTGAGAAACTTCGAGGAACTTGAAATTAGATTAGATCATATTGGTAGAGGACCAAAAAGCAAGAAAGGTCACCCTAGTGAGATAGAAGTATTGTACATTAGATTGCCATGCCACCTATGATTATGATATTGCATATACACAAGTATAGTTAGTCATCGACCAAACCGATGAACATATCTTTTGACTTACTCAACCTTCCCTCAATTCTAGATCTTTTGTCATAACCATCTAATCATTTGAAACTTGAGAAATGATTAGATCGTTCCCTGATCATACACCATCTAAGTGGCTATCATATCCCTAGAAACTGTACTCCTAATTTATTTTACCTTGATTTGTTAGAATCTAAGTTATCTTTATTTCATGCTTTAGCTCGGTCATTTATTAGGTTCGTTAATCATTATCTCATGAACTCCCACTTTCTATTTTAATTTCTTTTGTGTCCTTTACCGTGACTCGGGTATTTGGAGCACAATACTAGACTTTTCCTTCCCACAAATTTCACAAACAAGACCTACACGAGTCCACCTTCATGTAGGTATATCATGTGCCACTAAAACACGTCTCCTTGTACTCTAATTTCATATTGCGACTTTCGGGTCAAAATGACTAGACTCAAATCCCTACCGTGAAACCAATATACTTTAAACTATAGATGAGACTCGACCTCGACTCCATTCTTTCGACCCGATATACGATTTTGTTCTACTAAATTCTTTACATGCTTAAATCTTAATTGACTGGACCTATCACACCATTAGTTTAATTCTTGTAAGTTGAGTAGAATATCTCATGACCTAACCAACATTTTTGTGGACCACATTGATAGGTTCACTTGGACCATAGAATTCAGTAGACCCTAACTTATCTAGTCAACCAAGCCGACTGCATAGGCCCAAATTTCGGGCGGAACTTAGATTTTATAAGATCTTGAACTAATTGATTTCTTTCATCATTACCCTTTACTTATTATTTTAATTACCTATGATGCTAAAATAGCCTAGTTTTTGCAAGCTTATTCCTTGATCGAGCTTATTCAAGACATATGTTATTTGGGTCGCTCCCACTAACATATTGTCTAATCAGAACCGGTGCATGATGGTCTGATCAACCGAGTGCATTTTGGTTCGCTTTTATCTACCGTCATACGTGGATGGGGACATAGCTAAACTTGTCCTTTAGAGCCTCATCCACGACTGCCTTGGCAACACCTTTTTGAAATTTTTCGGTCGTCTTTGAATCACGTATTCGTACTCAATAATCTCATCTTTGAACCCCTTAATGCTTTCGCCTTCACCTGTTTGAGAAGGACGAAGGCGTTGTACTAGAACCTTCTCTAGCCTTCATATCAATTATGATTATTATCACTCAATAATGCTATACCTTCGTCCTAAACTACTCGTCCTTCTTCTCGGCCCTACTATGACCCTCATTCACTACCCACGACCATACTCGTATTATTTTTCTATGATCTAAATCGCAACTTCTTGCGACATAATTTTGTTGAGCCTTATAATTGATTGTTCCCCACCGATACCCCCTTATGTCTTCTCACCCCCCTGCAAATTCTTAATTTCGAGGACAAAATTCTTTTAAGTTGGGTAGGATGTAAAACTCCTAAATTTTTACTATTTTTTTATTAAATTTGGTACCGATTTAAAATTTTGTATTATACGTCGCGTAGTCGTATTGTACGTCGCGCACGAAATTTTATTTTTCGTAATTGCTCGACGAGTGTGAATATGTGCGAGCGTACATATTTTTAGAAAAACATTTTTCTTATTTTTATAGTTTCAAAATAATATATGTAATATTTAATTTAGCTATCAAAATTTCCTAAATTTATAATTTTATTTATGAAAAGCCTTTTATTTAGAATAAATAATATTCTTAGTGCATACATATATTTTATAAATATTTTGCTAGTTTATTTTAAATAAAATGTAATTTTCGAGATTTATAAATATTTATATTTATTATTCAAAAAGATATTTAAAAATATTAATGTAATTTTTGAAATTATTATTATTAGAATTTTTGGAAAATATATTTCAAAATTATTGTGAAGATTTAAATCTTGATTTAAATTTGTGGATTTATTTAAATAGTTAATATTTGAAATTTGATCTTTGATTTTGAACTAAAATTTAATTAGATTTAAATTTGATTTGTATTGGATTGGATTGATTGATTTTAAATTAAATTATGAAGTATCTAAATTGGGTTTTAAATAAATCCTAATCCTATCTAATTGGGAATTCCCACATCCTATAAATAGGCAGGTACTCCTCCAAATTTTTATCATTTACCAAATTCTCCACAAATAATTCTCAACCCCCGTGCACCGTGTCCGTGTTCCCTCCCGTCCATCTTATTTCAATATTTTACATATACATTATTTCTTTTCCGTGTCGACAACTACGACACAATACATCACAAATTCCTATTCCTAATATTCCTATTCTAAATCGTGTCCACCATCTCCCCGGTGAGAACCCGTCTTCCGACCAAGGCCAGTGCCACCATCAAACTCCATCTTCTCTACCTACACCCCACCGCGTTCGGTCACCAGTTCCTCTTCTTCCCCTCCCAATTTCTCTCTCTCTCTCTCTCCCTCACAGTAAATTTTTGAGGATTAGTAATGTTAGTAATATTAATATTATTAATTATTATTATTATTATTATCATTACTTTTACTATTAATATTATTAGTATTATTATATTGATTATTATTACTGTTATTATCATTAATAATAATAATAATAATAATAATAATAATAATAATAATAATAATAATAATAATAATAATAATAATATTATTATTATTATTATTATTATTGTTACAATTATTTTTATCACTGTTTTTATTATTATTATTATTATTATTATTATTATTATTATTATTATTATTAATAGTATTATTATCCAATGTTGTTAACAGTACAGTATTTTGCTATAGCTTTTATGATATTGTATTTTTATTATCATTAAAATTATTATTTTGAAGATTATCTATTATTATTTTACATGTATACAAATGTATCTATATAATTTCAAAATTTGAGGTTCCTAGTCTAAAACAATTAAATTAGTTTTATTTCTTAAATCATAATTTCCAAATTACTATACAATAAACATATTAAATATTTCTCTAAAATTTTTTTTGACTAATAAAATATGTTTTAAGTAATTACATAAATTTATTATAAAGGTAGTTTTCAAAAATTAGTACGTGTATACATTTCCACAAATTCTCTTCAACTATCTTAGCTAATCATGACTAAATCATGTTTTTCCTATTTTTCTGCAACCTCACCGAACATGGCTATTGAACAATCGAAACTTGCCGGATTATTGCACCACACCATGCGACACACCAGGCAAGACACATTGCCTTTACTGTTTAAATTTCTGCTCAATATCATGCATGTTGTGTTTATTTTCAAGTTGTTTCTTTCTAAATTATATGTAGATGCAAATTACTATATTTTATACAATTGGCTAGAGTTAAGAGACTACCGTCAAATTTAGTGTGTCTCATTGACTTATCACGATTGTACACGAGTTGTGTATGAGAGTTGTGAGTAACATATAGAGGTCACTTGTGTGTGGGCTGATACCCCGTGCGCATGCGTTAGGATATAACTGCTAATAGATTGTGTAGAAGACTTTGGCAGTTATTAAGGATTTAAACAGTGTCGTGGAGTCGACACATGTATAGTATCATGGGGAGGGAGAAGACAGTTATTAGCGTAGGGGCTACATGTTCAGTACACACATAGATTTGGGCCGATAGTGTCTCGGATGAGCGCTACTTAATGCCCCGGGGCCGATAGTTCTCGTATGAGAACTACTTTCTGCCCATAGTCGATAGTGCCTCTTATGAGCGCTACCTACTACTACTCTCTCTCCATCTATGCTGAACACCTAAGCTCCTGCGTAGAACGTTGTCTTCTCAAAGTGTATTTCACATAGAATGGTTAGGAACCTTAACGCATGTATATTTTCTATTGAGCTCTTACTATTCAGTTTATGGCATGATATTATGTGTTTTGTTACGTCCCTCTGAGGACCTGGTGATCTCTCTAGGTGTGCTTTTTGTGATTTCCTGCAGGTGCTCTAGCGAAGGCCATTCCTTCCTCCGTGATGATTGCTCTTGGACTCATCACTTGCTCTCGATTGCTAAATTCTTTCCTTGTATATTTTTCCATATTTAATTTGGTTGGTAGTGGACCTTGTCTCCGCCCAACTATTGTGTACATGACAAACTCAAAGTTGCTTTATATTATTATTTCTCTTTGTGGATGAGATTTAGTGTCTTGGCTTCTATATTTACAGCTTAGGTATATATACGAGTCGTATATTTTCTCGTATGTATACAGCTGGCATGATACGTATCTAGTCCCAAGTATTTTGGGACTGGGGCGTTACAGAAGGTGTGCCCCGTCTAGTTCAAAGGACGTGCCATTGATCCAGAAGCAAAAGCCGGCGCCCCAATCACATAAGTGGTCTGCATTCATGATGCCCCACACATTGGTAAGAATCCAAACAGAAAAATCCATATTCATGTGTACACCGATGAAAAATGACAGAAAAAAATTACTCATGATATTGTATTTTGTTTTTGGAAAACAGAACATCGTTGAACGTGCCAATGAACCAGACGCAAAATCCGGCGCCCTTGAAGACTTCCAAACAGAGGTAGTAGACTTCGTTATGGGTTTGGAGGACGACATAGAGTTGCTATTCATCCCACTCTTTAATTTACCCATCAAATACTATACTCTGCTCACATTCAACTTTATCTCCTACGACTGGACACACTACAACTCTTTGAGGCAAACCACGTACTAAAAGTGCAAGGTGGATGCAGAATTAATGAAGAACACCTTAGAGCCTATCGTCAGGAGAAAAGTTGATATGATGAGGGAGAGATGCCCGACGAAGATGGAGTATGAGAGCAAAGTGCTGAATTGTTCTCCAAATTGCCCACAACAACGGGCACCCAATTGCCTCTTGTACACGGCATGTTATATGAATATGTTGACGACTACTCCCTTCGAAATACCGGGAGGAAATGACGATAAAACTCACCAAAAGATTACAATGATGAGGTTTGTATGGGCTAAGAAGTTGCTTTCAAGCAAATATGTAACACGAACCAAGCAATGACATTGTAAAACAACAATGTAATTATGTAATTGGACAAGGAACTTCTGTCTTTTATAAGCTCTGCTTTTATAATAAAATTATTTTTGAATTACATTTACATTATCAAAACCACGAAAAGTTTGACTTTTATTTACATATGAAAGTCTGAACTACTACATAAAATCCTACAACCAAGAAAAAGTTGAATAAGACGGAGAATTCTATTCTCCGTGTCATTTGAAGTGAACCAACATGAAAGAGTCTTGCCAAGGCGGGGGATCGGTAGAGTCTATCTCCAGGATGAAGTAAATTCTTTTGCAAGGTTCTCTTCCTCAAGGAATTCCATTGCAAGGTCCTTTGCTCTCAAGGAATTCCTTTGCTTCTGTTCCTGTGCCTTAAGAAATTCATCTTGCTCTTGCTCTGACGATGCACGATGAAGTGATTTGTCTCAAGGAGTCATCCAAAGGTTACTATGCTCTGACAAAACACGATGAAGTGATTTGCCTCAAGGAATTCCTTTGCCTCAAGGAGTTCCATTCCTTGGACGATGCACGATGAAGTAAATTCAGTTCATCGTACATCGTCGAAGGAATGGAACGCCTTGAGGCAAAGGAATTCCTTGAGCCAAATTACTTCATCGTGCATCGTCAGTGCATGGAAACCGTTGGATGACTCCTTGAGGCAAATGACTTTATCGTGCATCGTCAGAGCAAGAGCAAGATGAATTCCGTGCATCGTCAGAGCAAAACACTTCATCATCAACGTGCCAAGGAGGAGCTTGAGACGGAGGAACTCCTTGAGGCAAAGGAACACCGTACATAGTCCGAGCGAATCAACGTGCGGGCGTTTCGACAGAGTGTGGGTTGGCAATCAACCCAAAGCTTCAGTCTTCTGAAGGACTTCACCACCAAAGCTTCTTCGAACGAGGAGATCGACAACCAAGAGGAAAGCGTCTTGCCAAGGCAGAAAATCGATAGAGTCCATCTCCACAAGAAAAGCTAAGTGAGACGAGAACAAACTCTTCCTACACTACTGCCATTTATAGGCAAGGAACAACTCGGACACATACGCCAAGTGGCAGTCACTTCAAATTTAATTCAATTAATTTGCATCAATACCAATGCATCTGCCCCTTCTCAAGTAAACTAAGTAAGACTAGAACAAACTCTCCCAACTTCTACCATTTATTGGTAAGGAACAACTCAAACTCATGCGCCAAGTGGCAGTCATTTTGAATTCTATTCAATTAATTTGCATTAATACCAATGCATCTGCCCCATCTCAAGTAAAGCTAAGTAAGACGAGAACAAACTCTCCCAACTACTGCCATTTATATGCCATTAATACCAATGAATCTGCCCCTTCGAATTCTGCCAAGTGAACACCATTCTCCGTGTACTGATGCGCCCAATTGGAACGGAGAATGGCATTTATATGCCATTAATATGCCATTAATATGTCATTAATACCAATGAATCTGCCATTTATATGCCATTAATACCAATGAATTCTTTCATTTATATGCCATTAATACCAATGAATCCGCCCCTTCGGATTATATTCTCCGTTTTATTTGGAACGGAGAATGGCATTCTCCGTTTACTTGAAACGGAGAATAACTTTTCCGTTTAAATTAAAACGTTTGAGGATTCTATTCACCGCTTATTTCGGAACGGACAATAACATTCTCCGTCTATCTTAAAACGGAGAATAACATTCCCAGTGGTAAAACACATTAAAATGTTCATTCTCCATTTTTATTTAAACGGAGAATGGCGTTCTCCGTGTCTTTTGAAACGGAGAATGTTATTCTCCTTTTATTTTGAAAAGGAGAATGAAGATGAACTTGATGAGAATATGACGAGATTGGTATGGGCTAAGAAATGATGAAGTTGGTATGGGCTAAGAATTTGCTTTCAAGAGAATATGTAACACAACCAACCTAGCAATGATATTGTAAAACAATAACGTAATTATGTAATTGGGCAAAGAACTTATGTGTTTTATAATGTATGCTCTTCTCTGTCTTTTATAATAAAATTATTTTTGAGTTACATTTATATTATGAAAACCAAGCTAAGTTTGACTTTTATTTACATATAAAAGTCTGAACTACTACACAAAATCCTACTAACAAGAAAAAGTTAAATTTGAGCTGTGTGCGGACATCGTCAGAGCAAATTACTTTATCGTGCATCGTCAGAGCCAAGGACATGCAAAGGAATTCACTTCATCTTGCATTCTTCCGAGCAATGGAACGTCCTGAGGAAAAGGAATTCTTTGAGGCAAATCACTTCGTCGTGCGTCGTCGGACGAATGGAACACATTGAACAAAGGAACTCCTTGCGGCAAAGGAACACCGTGCATAGTCCGAGCGAATCAACGTGCGGGCGCTTCGACAGAGCATGGGTTGGCAATAAATCCAAACCCAGGGGCTCTTCCAGAAACCAACATCATGGCACACAGTCGATGAAGTGCACGAAATGTCACGACCCGCACCCTAGAGTAAGGGCACGAGACGTGGGTACGTCCAGCCTACGTCGCAGTATCGACGGTAGAACGCTATCCTAGGTCTCATGCATCTAACAGTATAAGGCTAAGCAGTTTATACTCCCCGAATGGGGGTGACATAGTAGAATGTAAACTCAATCACATCTAAGGTAGAGCATAATGGAAGATAGATAAAACATAAAATCCAAAAGAGATACAGCAGATAGAAGTCTAAGTGTCTAAGATACGCCAACCCAGAAATACATCTCAAAGCTCAAATACAGTAATCCATAAAATAAATACAACTCAAGACAACTGAAAATAAGCTATAAGCAAACCCTAGCTATCTATACAACCTCTACTGTGTCTCCTCTAGGCTAGCAGGCAACCTCCAGGCTATCTGTAAAATTTATCAACAGGTCCAGTCAGGATAGGAGCGAGCACAGTACATCTCAACAAATCATAGCAGGTCAGGATATATAATCATGCTAGAAAGTAAGATACAAGATACTGAAGGAATAACATGATAAAAAGAGAGAGACTGTAAATAAATAGCTACAGTATATAGAGAACTAACAGTACTAGTGATTCAGAGCATAAGATGGTTATGTAGACGGCACGATGTTGTACACGAGTAATCTACAGAGGTTGTACACGAGTAATCTACTGGATTGAATACATAACCACTTCTACCCCCCCGCCCCAATCAATACACAAGGATCTAGTTAAGTTATGTTATTGTACACGAAGGTCATGTGAATACATGATTATACATGATTTCACACGTTTCATACACGAATGTCACAAATACAAGGAGTACACGATGTTCACGATAAAGTACACGAACACGAATACCCGATGTATCCGCTAAGGGGATAACATCGCACAACAAGATCCATATAGTACTAATCCGTGTTTCCAACGTGTCAGCATCATGTAAAGTAATCTAAAGCAGGAAAATACTCCTAATGCAGGATATGAAATGATCAGAGAATGTACTCGCCTGTATCCTAAGAATCTGGAGAATATATATACTGTCCGAGGAGTGGTGTCTGGCTCCTATTAGAACAGCACAAGTCACAACAAGTCCAGAATGGTAATAAGATGCACTACAATACATTCTACATGAATCTAGGTCAATCTAGGCCAAAGTCAACTCTTGGTCAACTCTGGTCAACCCTAGAAGTCAAACTAGGTCAACTAGGTCAAACCTAAGTCAAACAAGTCTAACAAGTCTTACTAGGCCTAACCAAGCCTAGGCTAGCACTCACACAATCACAAGATAATGTGAACCACAACAATGCATAATATAAAATAGATAATATATATAAATACATACCTTCATACATACATGCATATCCACATTACATACATATTTATATATATAGGCATATGTTACATCATGCATATTTACATAGTTACATAGATATATACATTCATGCACATTTATATACATACTTTTATACATTATATATGTTAACATTCATTACAATGCATTATATTTTACTTATACCTTTGATTGATTCATTCATTCATATATGACATTTATTCATGCATATTACATACTTACATACAACTATACATTATATACATTGTATATGACACGTAAAAATAGAAGTGAAAAAAAGGGGGGGAAACTGAAATGGAAAGGGAAGGGAAGGAAAATGTAAGGAAAAGGGAAAACAATGGATATATACATGCTTGCATCATATATTCTACATTACCATACATGCTATCATTATATATTGCATTACAATATTTATACATTATGCATTCATATCTATCATTACATATATACCTTGCATTCATATCTAGCATTCATTATATACTTACATGCATACATTGTATATCATTCTTTCATTCATGCATTTATGCATTGCTTACATACATTATATTAATTGCATTCCTACATGCTTGCATTCAACCATATATATACATTAATGTAAAGAGAATATATATCATATATATATCATTTTATTCATCTAACATATCATGCATTACATACTCTATATTCATTTAATACCCATACTACATAGGCTCATAGGTTACACAAAATGCATATATCGTATAGTCACTCTTCTACTTAAAACCAATACTGTATCAATTGGGCCTCTACTAAACTATAGGATTAAAGTATGTTGTAGCCCTTCATGTTAGCTTTCCGAAACTTCAAACGGATCGCATTTTCGTGTCCGAAAGCTTCCGAAATCGCGAAAATACCGAAACACATTCGTCTTTCGTATAGCTGACACTCAAATAATTCTACAGAAAGTTACAGAAAGAATTTGGCTTATTAAAATATATATTTGGAAAGCTAACTTCGATACGGTTCTTTTAAAAAAACGGAAGATAAATCGGAGTTCTAAGCTAAAAGTTATGACATTTCTAAGTTGCTTTGATTAATAAAAACGTGGATGAAAATTATGACAAATTTGACAAAAGAACACATATAGGCCAAGATACTTGGATACAAACATAGGTATCCAAATGAAACTCATTCTAACCATTCTAACTAAGATCAATCCACTCTCTAACCATTCTAAAACTGAATTTAAATATCTATTTAAACTATTATCATACATACATACACATGGGGTATCCTAATTTGGGATCTATCAAGTAGGACACAAGACACATATCTAAAATCCTCAAGAGAGCTCCAAATGGCCTCAAATTTGAATCTAAATGGGACACATGCATGAGGATGGATCCTACGGATTCAAAACTAATTTATATGCAAAGGAAATTAATTTAGAGGATGGGTTTTACCTATTGGGAGTAGAATTCCAATGAAATCCTTTAGGACACGGCTCCGATACGAAGATCCCTCAAAGTGGACACTCCTCCTTGCACTCCTCTTTCAATCCTTGGTAGCACCCTTCCCTTGGAGAATGGGAATGATTGAGGGAAGGTTTGGTGAAGGAATGATTTGATTTGGAGATCAAATCAACGGAAAGGCTCTCTAAAATTGGGGAAGAACAAAAGGAAAATAAAAGAGGCAAGATTGTAATGAATGAAATGAATCATTCTCTCCTAAAGGTGGCTGCCATAAAGAGTCCATTAGGGCTAATGGGAAATGTCCTAATTGCCCCTCTCTAGTCTCATATGGTTAAGTCTAGACTAGGTTCAAGTTTGGGGTCAAAATGATTTCGTTTTGAGTCTCTAACTTAACCATTCTAACATGATAAAAATTAGTTTAATTAACTAACTTAATGTTGGGTCTTGTGAGCCATGCTTAACTTAATATTGGGTCCCATCTAGAGTTCAAGCTACCCGGGTCACAATACAAGTCGAAACGAGACGAAACTCAAACCCGACTAAACAAATCCAATAAAAACAATATTAAAAATATAAAATTTTCCCAAAATATTAAAATATAAAAAATAACCAAAATTATAATACATCAATTTAATTATTATTTAAATAATCTAAAATTTACCAATTAATCAAAATCCTAAATAATTCAAAAGTCATAAAATGACCAAAATACCCTTAGCCTAAAAAGTTGCAAATAGTCATTCTAATCACATGGTTAGGTCCCCATGGTTAGTCTCTAAGCTTAGCAAAACTAGGGATTAACTAGTTAACCATCAAAATCACAATTCAACATTTTAAATAGTTTTAAATTGATTAAAAAAATTACCAAAAATTACAACATGAGTTAAATCTTATTATCGATTAATCAAAATTATAAAAGTTCAAAATTACCCTCATTTTAGAAAAGTGGGTGTTACAAGTCTACCCTCCTTAGAAGAATTTCGTCCTCGAAATTAAGATGGTCGTACTTTTTCTAGAGTCTCGTCCCCAACAATCATGGTCTCAGAACTTACCTAAATCATACGATTAAAAAGGATGGCATACAGGGTCACGGCATATGGTGGTAGTGAAAGTCTCATCTAGGTATACTAGTCATGCTAACCAAAAGGGTCATAGTGTATCAAACATACAAGCAATCGGGGGTGTTAAACTGGAAAAGATACAGAAATAATAAATCATCAAAACTGTAAGGCAGTCTACCATCCTATATAAAAACTGGTACTTATCAGAAAATAAATAAGATAACTACCAATTATCTATAAAGGGGTACTATTCAAAGAAAAATCAAAATCAAAAGTTAAAGAATAAAAGTCAATTGCATTGAAATCCAATCACAATATATATATATATATATATATATATATATATATAGAGCGTTAGAGAGGGAAAAGCTAGCATTATGTAAAGGTTATGTGGTTAGTGTGTGTATGGGTGTATGTGGACATGTTCATAGGGTTAGATAGTAGACGTGTGTGTATGTGAAATATACATGAAAGTGTATATGAGGATTTGGATTTCAAAACAATAGCTATCCAGTTACACTACTCATGGCATATTGGTTAACAATCTACAATGCACAACCTATTTACTCATAGCATGCATGGCTAACCATATATATATATATATGTAAAGAGGTAGAGATTTAGTTATGTATATATATACATTATAATATGTATGCATAAACTTTATATATATCTATATAGATATATGAACATAACATAGAGAGGAAGGGTTAGGTTTATATGGCAGTGTATACTAAGTTAGGGTGTGTGTGTCCTTGTACAGGATTATAGCTTAGTATTGAAAGGTTAAATCCAGTTTTAGTTCAGCATTTACATACAAGAATCTGAAATAAGCTAACATTTAAACCAGTATAATATTAACATAATGTAGTTTCAGATTTTTAGGGATTTGAAACATCACAACCAACTCAATGCTCCCAACACATCCTAACATGATGAAGATGAAACCCTAACATACTATCCCTACATACGACAATGTATACAGCTCTAAATATTACATATTAAATCTGGAATTGAACTAAACATCTGCAATCAATAAAAAAAATGTTAACATGTATTCAGTTTTAGGATTTTGGAGAATTTTGAACATCAAACCAACCCAATGTTTATCACAACCTAACATGTAAAAAAATATGAAACCTAACATTATATTCCTACATACAATAATGTATATAGCTCAAAATGTTACATTTAAAACAACAGATTGAACTAATATTTAAAATCCAGTATTAAGGGTTAATATGCACACGGTCTTAGATTTGACAAGTTCAAACACAAAACTCAACCAATTTCTTTAAGAATTGAAACCTTGTGTATAACATACAGGTGCAGTGATGTAAACAACGACTAATAACATAATATTTAAATTTAATTTACGAATTTAATCTGGAAAACAGAGAACTAGTCACTGATACTGTGCTATATTAGAAATATTGGGATTTTGAGAAATTAACATCAAACATATTAATATGCATTTAGATAGGTTGGTAATCAAGTATAGCATGCATACGTGTCAGGCAAGTATCTGTGTCCACTATATATATATATATATATATATATATATATATTTTAAGGTAATACAAGAAATAATGGCAAGAAGAAAATAATGATAAATCTGTTCTGCATGTCTGTTTAAAAGAAGGAACCATTTTAAAAACAGAGCTATAATATCAAATCCAAGTTAAGGTCTAGCAAAAATCATCGATTCATTGTATTAGGAAGAATTTTATAGCAAGAAGTTACACTAGATTTATAATAACAGCTAAGCTACTCCTACTCATACTCCTACTCTTAAGTTATTTGATGCTAGAAAAACAATTTATAATAATAGAAGGGTACGATAGAGATGATATGTTTAAAAAACCTTCTCAAAAAACAATCTGATAATCATATGCGTCTGTCCAAAATTATGTTACTCAGAGTCCTCGCCATGCCAGTAAGCAAGGCTGCGATAAACGATAGATTCCATAACCGGGGGGTATGCACCTCTACAATTATGTCGTCTGGAAATCTCGCTATGCCGACTAGTATAGCTGCGAGAAATTCCAAATCTCATAATCAAGATACGTACATCCGAAGTCAGGTCCCTATGTTTCCGCCACGCCAGCTAATATGGTTGCGATAAACTACAGGTTCCATAATCAAGTAGACGTTTTACCATCCCTGTTATTCCCGTCAACATATGTTATCAGAAAATATCGTAACTCAGGCCATAAAATTCATCTCGATAGGAAAATCAAAATAAATAATGATTCATCAAAATCAAATTCAACAAACAAGGAGTGAGAGCGAACAAAACAAGGAAAAAGATTTCAAATTGAAGTTTAAATAAGATTCTCAAGGGTTGTCCCAGGAATCTCTCAAGGAATCCTAACTGTGATTGAGTACCTTCAAAATATATCCTAATCCTGCTGCAGGCTGTAGTGGTACTCTAGTTCGAATACCACTACACAAACTCGACCTGCATGGACCACCACTAAAAACGTGTCACGACCCGCACCCTAGAGTAAGGGCACGAGACGTGGGTACGTCCAGCCTACGCCGCAGTGTCGGCGGTAGAACGCTGTCCTAGGTCTCATGCATCTAACAGTATAAGGCTAAGCAGTTTATACTCCCCGAATGGGGGTGACATAGCAGAATGTAAACTCAATCACATCTAAGGTAGAGCATAATGGAAGATAGATAAAACATAAAATCCAAAAGAGATACAGGAGATAGAAGTCTAAGTGTCTAAGATACGCCAACCCAGAAATACATCTCAAAGCTCAAATACAGTAATCCATAAAATAAATACAACTCATGACAACTGAAAATAAGCTATAAGCAAACCCTAGCTATCTATACAACCTCTACTGTGTCTCCTCTAGGCTAGCAGGCAACCTCCAGGCTATCTGTAAAATTTATCAATAGGTCCAATCAGGACAGGAGCGAGCACAGTACATCTCAACAAATCATAGCAGGTGTCACGTCCCGGAACCAGAACACTGGAGAGAGGGGGCAGACATAGCCAGCTACGTATAATGAAATGGGATCCACTCCACTATACGGTCACGGCTGTCTAAATATATGAGGGTTTATCTACAAGCCATCAGTCTCTTAGGGTCAATAACAAGCCTAGTGTCTCAATCACAAGCAAGTAAGTAAATGTTACAAGATGTAAGATCACCAAATATACAATAGTAAGGCGTCCCAAACATTACATATTCAGCTGATCATGAAGCTAGTCGTTACAAAAATGTGAGGACTAGCAAGAGTTTCAGTCATACATGATCAACCTTAGGTTGCCAATCATGTTACAGCCCGTAGGCAGACAGTAAGTAGAAATGTACACGAGCTAACACTTGCTCGGCGGCTAAACGCCTCAAAAGAATAATTTTACAATAAAGTGGAAGGACAAAAAGAAACCCACTCGTTGTCCTGGTTACGTCTGGTGTTCACCATCGGACTGGAAAACTGGTAGATCCTCTGGAGCTGCTCTGGTATCTGGCCATACAAAACCAGCTGGGTCAGACCCCAGAAAGAGCAAGTGCCACAAAGGAGGCTTCACTTAGGAACTAAAACCAGCAATTAGCACAAGAGTAAAATATATAATAAAAGACAACAATTAGGGAAAAATCATGACAGGTGATATACGATGAGATGACCATGGGACTATTCAGATAACCAGGTTACAACCCGTAAACCAAACAAGGACCGGGGTTGTAACCCTTCGTCTGAACAGAACTTGGTTTCTTCCACCATTTATCCGCAAGATGAATATAAGAAATCAGGTCAGGTAACAATCTAGTACAGGATCAAGACAAGACTAGACTGAGTAAACCCCATCCAGCATTCACGACCAAGCAATAAGTACGGTTTGATACTTTAACTAACTAGGGTTATCACAAGCCTAATTACTAACAAGATGCAGCGAGATTATTCTACAGCCACAAGCCCTGCAGACCATCCAGGCTATCCGGACGCAATTAGAGTTGAATTCAAGTGGGTACATCGTCCAGGAAACGCATGTACCCTTAGGTGACTTAGTGGGTGCAACACATGACAGTGTGCTGGAAATGTGCCCTACTCGACGGCATGCTACAGATCCCAAGTGGGGTGCCCAGATAACGGGATTGCCTGTAGCTGAAAAATCTCTTCATGACTACTGGATTTATTCTAGTTGTTAGCCTTAGTTGATTTTAGTGGGTACCCCTGACCGTGGTACTCAGGAATCCCTGTCCTAGACATGATGCAAGACAAGACGGATTCATTTGTACAAGCACAATCGTCCACGGTGTCCAAGTTATTCAATCTTTTCAAGTCATGCTAGCCGTCGCAACAGCCTTCGAGATATACCGTGTCAGGTTTATCATGTCAAGAGTGCGCCACGGCGGACCGCTATCAAGAATTATCATGTCAAGTTATCATGTCAAATTGTCAGGTCAAGTTATCATGTCGGAAGTGCACCACGGTGGGTCACTATCAAGTCATGCCAATTTTCAAGAAGGAGAGAAACTTGCACAATTAAATAATAATATATTAATATTATATATAATCCTGAAGCCAAGGAGAAACTCTACAACTTTCATGTTGGGAGTGGGAAGAAATTTGGACCACAATTCAGGCAATTAAAATATTTAAACAATCAAAGTGGGACCCATGCGGTCAAAAAGTGGGAGAACAATCACGCGGTCAAAGAGAGTGGGAGGCCACCCATGCGGCTCCGAAATTATTTAAATGAAATCAGTCAAACATTTAAGGCCAGCAAGCCATATGCGGCTAGCATACAATTGTGCATGCGGCCAAGAGTGGGAGGGGCCCCATGCGGCCAAGAAAGTAGAAGACCATCCATGCGGCCAGGAAACAATAAATAGGCCATAAAATCGAATAAGACAAAAGACAGTGGGACCCTCATTAAATGCAACTCCCACTTCAGCAAGCAAGTCAACTAAAAGAAGCTAAGTGGGACCCCCCACAATTAATGCAATAAGAAAAGGTTTACGTGAGCTACCTAATTAATGGTTCACGTGGCCAAAATATTAGATAGTGGGGGAAGGGAGCCTATGCGGCTCACCTTAGATTCCATGCAAATAATAATATTAAATGGCCAAGGCCATGCGGCTACTGAATGTCTAAGGGTCAGCAATGGAATAAAGGCTATTGACCAAAAGTGGACTTGGCCATGCGGCTAGTCATGCATGCTCGCAGGCAATGTATTTAATATATGCATTAAATAATATATACACAATATATTAATATATTTAATGTATATCACATGTACATGCATGCGACTGACTTCTCCAAGGAAGGGCATAAAATATATAAAATGGTAAGGACTTAAATGCATTAAATGCATTCAAATGCATTCTTATACGGCTACATTCTCAGGATGCTTTAATCCAAGAATTAAAGCATAAAACATAAAATAGTAAGGGCCTAAATGCATTCAAATGCATTCATATGCGGCTACTCTCTCCATGGAAGGCATTTAATAAATGCATTCGAAAATGCATTTCAAGGAAAAGCATTATTATAATGCTACTTTAGTGCATTTAATATGCTAACAAAAGTGCATTTATTGTCCTTATGAAGCAAAGCATTATCTAATGCTTTAAGAATGAATTGATGCATAATGGAAACAAGCATGCATTTATTGCTTTAGGAACGTATGCGGCTGGGCAAGGCATTTAATTACTGCTTAAGCATGTATGCGACTGGGGCTTCCTTGGCACCATTTCATGCGGCTAAAGCTTCTCCAAGTGGCCAAAATTTTTAAGGCCAGCAAGTACATGCAGCTCAAACCATTAATAAATTCATGCGGCTCACCACTACATTATGTGCTTACAATTGTAAGCTGTACATGACAATTATTAATAGGCCTTACCTAAATTAATATGATGGCTAATAAATGCTATCATGTCAGAAAGCAAATAATGCTGCCATGCCCATGCGGCTCCACAAAATTTCATAGGTCAAATTGGACCTAATGAACTTCTCTGAAATCATGGGATCATCAACTTAGCAAAATATGCAAGTTTGATGGATCAAAATCCTGGAAACCGAAAATACCACAAAACTAGATTTACAAAATTTAACCATGAAAATGAAAAATACCAAGTACTAAAGTGGTTTAGAAACACATGAGAAAGATAATGGAATAATAAAAATGGACTTCCTCCATGAAGCAAGGTGCACTTGCCTAAGCTCTCCACTCTCTCCTGGTAGGTGGAGAAGTAAAGATGGAGAAGAAGAAATGAGTAATGAGTAATAATGGAAGAGAGAGAGTGGGATAGATATTTATGGTGGGAGTGGTGGTAGGTAGGAGTGGTGGTAGGTGGGAGTGGTCCTCCACATAAAACCAAACCAAGCCAAATCCACTAAACCGAACCAAACCAAGCCAATGCAATGCCATGATGAACCATGCTAATGCAACATGCAAAATAAAACCCAAGGCTAACTAATTATGACAAACCAAAAATACGAGTCCGAAATACGTACACGTATTCCCAATACGTAATACGAACCACGGGCATTACAGCAGGTCAGGATATATAATCATGCTAGAGAGTAAGATACAAGATACTGAAGGAATAACATGATAAAAAGAGAGAGACTGTAAATAAATAGCTACAGTATATAGAGAACTAATAGTGCTAGTGATTCAGAGCACAAGATGGTTATGTAGACGGCACGATGTTGTACACAAGTAATCTATAGAGGTTGTACACGAGTAATCTACTGGATTGAATACATAACCACTTCTACTCCCCCGCCCCAATCAATACACAAGGATCTAGTTAAGTTATGTTATTGTACACAAAGGTCATGTGAATACATGATTATATACGATTTCACACGTTTCGTACACGAATGTCACAAATACAAGGAGTACACGATGTTCACGATAAAGTACACGAACACGAATACCCGATGTATCCGCTAAGGGGATAACATCGCACAACAAGATCCATATAGTACTAATCCGTGTTTCCAACGTGTCAGCATCATGTAAAGTAATCTAAAGCAGAAAAATACTCCTAATGTAGGATATGAAATGATCAGAGAATGTACTCGCCTGTATCCTGAGAATCTGGAGAATATATATACTGTCCGAGGAGTGGTGTCTGGCTCCTATTAGAACAACACAAGTCACAACAAGTCCAGAATGGTAATAAGATGCACTACAATACATTCTACATGAATCTAGGTCAATCTAGGCCAAAGTCAACTCTTGGTCAACTCTGGTCAACCCTACAAGTCAAACTAGGTCAACTAGGTCAAACCTAAGTCAAACAAGTCTAACAAGTCTTACTAGGCCTAACCAAGCCTAGGCTAGCACTCACACAATCACAAGACAATGTGAACCACAATAATGCATAATATAAAATAGATAATATATATAAATACATACCTTCATACATACATGCATATCCACATAACATACATATTTATATATATAGGCATATGTTACATCATGCATATTTACATAGTTACATAGATATATACATTCATGCACATTTATATACATACTTTTATACATTATATATGTTAACATTCATTACAATGCATTATATTTTACTTATACCTTTGATTGATTCATTCATTCATATATGACATTTATTCATGCATATTACATACTTACATGCATCTATACATTTTTTACATTGTATATGACATGTAAAAATAGAAGTAGAAAAAAAAGGGGGGAAAACTGAAATGGAAAGGGAAGGGAAGGAAAATGTAAGGAAAAGGGAAAACAATGGATATATACATGCTTGCATCATATATTCTACATTACCATACATGCTATCATTATATATTGCATTACAATATTTATACATTATGCATTCATATCTATCATTACATATATACCTTGCATTCATATCTAGCATTCATTATATACTTACATGCATACATTGTATATCATTCTTTCATTCATGCATTGCTTACATACATTATATTAATTGCATTCCTACATGCTTGCATTCAACCATATATATACATTAATGTAAAGAGAATATATATCATATATATATCATTTTATTCATCTAACATATCATGCATTACATACTCTATATTCATTTACTACCCATACTACATAGGCTCATAGGTTACACAAAATGCATATATCGTATAGTCACTATTCTACTTAAAACCAATACTGTACCAATTGGGCCTCTACTAAACTATAGGATTAAAGTATGTTATAGCCTTTCGTGTTAGCTTTCCGAAACTTTAAACGGATCGCATTTTCGTGTCCGAAAGCTCCCGAAATTACGAAAATATCGAAACACATTCGTCTTTCATATAGCTGACACTCAAATAATTCTACAGAAAGTTACATAAAGAATTTGGCTTATTAAAATATATATTTGAAAATCTAACTTCGATACGGTTCGTTTAAAAAAATGGAAGATAAATCGGAGTTCTAAGCTAAAAGTTATGACATTTCTAAGTTGCTTTGGTTAATAAAAACGTGGATGAAAATTATGACAAATTTGACAAAAGAACACATATAGGCCAAGATACTTGGATACAAACATAGGTATCCAAATGAAACTCATTCTAACCATTCTAACTAAGATCAATCCACTCTCTAACCATTCTAAAACTGAATTTAAATATCTATTTAAACTATTATCATACATACATACACATGGGGTGTCCTAATTTGGGATCTATCAAGTAGGACACAAGGCACATATCTAAAATCCTCAAGAGAGCTCCAAATGGCCTCAAATTTAAATCTAAATGGGACACATGCATGAGGATGGATCCTACGGATTCAAAACTAATTTATATGCAAAGAAAATCAATTTAGAGGATGGGTTTTACCTATTGGAAGTAGAATTCTAATGAAATCCTTTAGGACACGGCTCCGATACGAAGATCCCTCAAAGTGGACACTCCTCCTTGCACTCCTCTTCCAATCCTTGGTATCACCCTTCCCTTGGAGAATGGGAATGATTGAGGGAAGGTTTGGTGAAGGAATGATTTGATTTGGAGATCAAATCAATGGGAAGGCTCTCTAAAATTGGAGAAGAACAAAAGGAAAATAAATGAGGCAAGATTGTAATGAATGAAATGAATCATTCTCTCCTAAAGGTGGCTGCCATAAAGAGTCCATTAGGGCTAATGGAAAATGTCCTAATTGCCCCTCTCTAGTCTCATATGGTTAAGTCTAGACTAGGTTCAAGTTTGGGGTCAAAATGATCTAGTTTTGAGTCTCTAACTTAACCATTCTAACATGATAAAAATTAGTTTAATTAACTAACTTAATGTTGGGTCTTGTGAGCCATGCTTAACTTAATATTGGATCCCATCTAGAGTTCAAGCTACCCGGGTCACAATACAAGTCGAAACGAGACGAAACTCAAACCCGACTAAACAAATCCAATAAAAACAATATTAAAAATATAAAATTTTCCTAAAATATTAAAATATAAAAAATAACCAAAATCATAATACATCAATTTAATTATTATTAAAATAATCTAAAATTCACCAATTAATTAAAATCCTAAATAATTCAAAAGTCACAAAATGACCAAAATACCCTTAGCCTAAAAAGTTGCAAATAGTTATTCTAATCACATGGTTAGGTCCCCATGGTTAGTCTTTAAGCTTAGCAAAACTAGGGATTAACTAGTTAACCATCAAAATCACAATTCAATATTTTAAATAGTTTTAAATTGATTAAAAAAATTACCAAAAATCACAACATGAGTTAAATCTTATTATCGATTAATCAAAATTATAAAAGTTCTAAATTACCCTCATTTTAGAAAAGTGGGTGTTACACGAAAACAGACAGTCCATGGCGGGAGATCCGTAGAGTCCATCTCCAGGATGAAGTGAATTCCTTTGCATGGTGCTCTGCCTCAAGTAATTCCTTTGCAAGGTCCATTGCTCTCAAGCAATTCCTTTGCTTCTGTTCCTATGCCTAAAAGAATTCATCTTGCTCTTGCTCTGACGATGCACAATGAAGTGATTTATCTCAAGGAGTCATCCAACGGTTCTTATGCTTTGATGATGCACGATAAAGTGATTTGCCTCAAGGGATTCCTTTGTCTCAAGGTGTTCCATTGCTCCGACGATGCACGATGAAGTGAATTCAGTTCATCGTGCATCGTCGGAACAATGGAACGCCTTGAGACAAAGGAATTTCGTGAGCCAAATCAACTCATCGTGCATCGTCAGAGCATAGGAACCGTTGGATGACTCCTTGAGGCAAATTACTTCATCGTGCATCATCCGAACAAAGGAACTCACTAAGGCAAAGGAGTTCCGGTGGCTCTTCCAGCATTACAAAAACTGGAATGCAATCAAGGAGTCAAAGAAACTCCTTTAGTGCCAAGAAATTCCTTGAGAGCAAAGGACCTTGTAAAGGAATTCCTTGAGGAAAAGGACCTGCAAAGGAATTCACTTCGTCGTGCATCGTCGGAGCAATGGAATACCTTAAACAAAGGAACTCCTTGCGACAAAGGAACACCGTGCATAGTCCGAGCGAATCGATGTGCGGGCGCTTCGACATAGTGTGGGTTGGCAATCAACCCAAACCTTGGGGCTCTTCCAGAAACCAACATCATGGCACACAGTCGATGAAGTACACGAACACGGACAGTCCACTAGGCACATCTCAGTCTTCTGAAGGACTTCACCACCAAAGCTTCTTCGAACGAGGAGATCGACAACCAAGAGGAAAGAGTCTTGCCAAGGCGAGGGATCGGTAGAGTCCATCTCCACAAGAAAAGCTAAGTGAGATGAGAACAAACTCTCCCTACGCTACTGCCATTTATAGGCAAGGAACAACTCGGACTCATGCGCTAAGTGGCAGCCACTTCGAATTCAATTCAATTAATTTGCATCAATACCTATTTATCTGCCCCTTCTCAAGTAAAGCGTGAGACGAGAACAAACTCTCCCAACTACTGCCATTTATATGCCATTAATACCAATAAATCTGCCCCTTCGAATTCTGCCAACTCTGAGGGTTTCAATTTTACTCAAATATTAATCAAATATTCAAAAATTAATACTAATGAATCTGTCTCTTCTCAATTTTTCGAGTATAGAACCGCTCATTGCAAAAAAAAACGTTCAAAGTTTTAATCAAATATTAGAAAAATGGAAATATTGAGATTAGAAACTTCACATTCTTAAATATGTTGTCAAATTTTATTAATTAATCATATTTCCATCGCATTTTTTGTGCCATTTAAATGGAGTATGGCATTACAAGAGTTAAAACGAAAGAAAATGCTATTCTTCGTGTTTTATTAAACTGAGAATAGCATTCTTCGTTTCCAATTACACGAAGAATAGCATTCCCAATGTTAAAACGATTAAGGATTCTATTCGCCGTTTAATTTGGAACGGAGAATGGCATTCTCGGTCTAACTTAAAATGGAGAATAACATTCCCAGTGTTAAAAATACATTAGAATGTTCATTCTCCGTTATAATTTAAACGGAGAATGATATTCTCTAGGGGTACAACTTGGGCGGGCTAAACTCGAACCCGATTGGGTAAACCCGTTAATGGGTTGGGTTAGGGTTGAAGATACTTGGGTTCGGGCTCGGGTTCAAATATTTGAACCCGATCATAAATTGGGTTGGGCTCGGGTTCATATGTCGGGTTACCCGAGGAACCCGAAACCCGACTTTATATATATATATATATATATATATATATATATATATATATATATAGTCATACTTCTTTAACTCCTAAACTTCTTCACCCAAACTCTTCAACTCTTTATCCAAAATCTTATTTCAGTCTGTATTTTGTAATGATCAAGACTTGATTGCTATTTAATTATGTGTTTAATATTACTTTTGTTTAAAATTATTTCAGTTAGTATATTAGAGCCCGATAAACCCGATGGACCCGACCCAACCCGAGTTCAACCCGAGCCAAACCCGATCCTCCGGGCTTGGTCTTGGGCTTCATATGTTGAACCCGAGGTCGGGCCGGGCTTGGGCTCGGGCTAGGCTTATGATTCATCGGGTTGGGCTCGGGTTGATCTCAAGCCCGACCCAACCCGCCCGAGTTGCACCCCTAATATTCTCCATGTCTTTTGAAACGGAGAATGCTATTCTCCGTTTTGAATTACACGGAGAATGCCGTTCCCAGTATTAAAACGATTGAGTATTAAAACGATTTAGAATGTGAGCATCTGCTCCTTCAAAATGACTTTTATATATATAAAAAAGATGAAGTGAAAAAGTTGTCTTGGAAGTTGAATAAATGCATTTTTATCTAATTGTCTTCTCAAACTTTTGCATTGGAGAACATATTTTTTATCTAATTGTCTTGTGTGAATGACATCTTGCCACATAGGAAAGACATTGTCTTAAGTCAACGACGTTTTATTTGATTTCATTTGCTCTTTGTCGCTATTTCGCTTTCGTACTTTATAATTACGAAAATCGTGACCCAATTTTTTTACAAACTCTACAAGTTTTAGGCTTCGGGATAGTCTGACTTACTGTAGGCTGGCTTGATTTTCCTTGAGAAGGTCTTCCTTTTGTTGCTACCGGATTTGGCTCTTTTAAAGCTTCATGCACTCCATGAACTGCATCAGCTACTATTTGTTCTTCTTCACCAATATCGGTCACCATTTCTTTCAACTCCATCAGAACAGACGACATCAACTCCGTTCCCCTCTCTTGAATTTTGCTTAATTTTTTACAATAGTATGTAAACAGATTAACTTGTTCATTAATACCACCATACCTTCTGCTCTCAATACTGTCTGGGTGGATGAATCTTCTTTCAATCCTTGAGCCAACGAGATTTTATCAAGTTCTTTGGAATATCTCTAATTTGCAATCTCTTCATTGCTGAAAAAATATGCCTACAAGGAATCCCCTTGGTCTCCATCCACAAGCATTCACAATTTATGATGTTGTCAGCCGGATCAAATATAACCTTTCGGTTGACACTGTTTGACGACATATACTTTTGGATAGTGCAAACTTCTGCCTCTCTTATGATGTGATGATGGAGAACAGTATATGCATCAGAACGTGTAATTTCCTTCCCTACCTCTATAAATACCGTTTTAGTGTAAATTGCGGCAAATTTATCTTCTATTACGGCCATACTAATTTGATTCACAACTGGTGTTGAGAGTTTACCAGTGACATGCTTACTCATCTGGCCATAACGTAAGGCCGCCAAATCGAAGTCACAATTTTGAAGGGCCTTCCATAGTGGTAGCTTCTCATTCAAAAATATTTTCAGAAATGCGTTCATAGATTCACATCTATTTGTTGCAGTAGATCTGCCAAAATAATTTCCACGTAGGAATATGTCCGCCCATCGCTGCCTCGTTCTGTACAATGCAGTGGTCTACTCATTGTTCTCTATATTATAATCCGTTAGCCTCTGCTGCCAACGATTTTCAAATTCTTCGACTAAATAGTACCTGTTTAGAAAACATGAACAATAACTAAAGTTGTAATATTATAACAACAACATACTTCAAAGTAAAGTAACAAGTGTGCGATGTACCTTTTAATCAGAAGACTCAATTTATTGTGAAAATCCTCTCGGTGTACATATTTGGCAGCATTGTTTAGGATATGCCATGAGCACGTTCGATGAACTACGCTGGGCATTAAATCCTCAATTGCTTTATTCATGGATCTGCAATCATCCGTGAGAACTGTCACTGGTAATTTGCCATTCATACACTCTTGGAATTTTTTTAGAACCCAAGAATATGTCTCTGTAGTCTCATTATGGATCATTGCAAACCCAAACACCCAAGTCATTACATGATTGTTTGTACACACTAGAACCACCAACGGCATTTGACTTCTATTTGTTCTATATGTAGAGTCAAATGCTAGTGAATCTCCAAATAATTTGTAATCGAATCGACATGCACTGTCAGCCCAAAAGAGATGGGTCAATCTGGAATCTTCGTCTACCTTGTACGCGTAGAAGAAATCTGGGTCAATGCCCTCCTTAGATTGAAGAAATGTAAGTGTTGTCGTAGCATCAACATCGTCTAGTGCTCTACTATCTTGAGCTAGAGCGTTGTATAAATCCTTTTTCGTCCATCCAACCTTATCCCAGCCACCTTTCCTGTGGACAATTAAATTCCATATCGCTCCAGTCTCCATCCCTGATTGCTTCATAATCTTAACTTCTTCCAACTCTGCGGGTGATATTTTACGATGGGATCTCAAAAAAACTGATTCATAATCATTCGCCAGGCTATGGTTGTGACGTACATGAAATTTTTTGACGCCCCACATCTTTGTAGAATCGATGTACCCAATACAGAAAATTGCTATACAACCACTTCTGCTTTCACTTCTTGGCTAACGAACCCTGTTAGGAGCTTCCTTGTATTTCTTGTGTCTGAATCCCGCATTCGATCAACACCAACTACGGACCATCACCATCCCAGACTTGTTTTTCTTTACCTCGTTCTTTCTAATACTGAAACCATATGCTTTTGAATATATCCGGTAGAATGTCTCTGCATCTTCAATAGAGTTGAACTGTAGGCCAACAATATCTTCTTCTAAGAGTTGTTTTGGATCTTTGTTAATTTTGGCAGACTACAATATTTTTTTTATCGTCGCTGCATCGAAATCCAATGGAGATTCACCGTCGTCCCTAAGAACAGAATAAAACAAAATAAATATGAGAAATAAATGTAAAAATATAATACATTCCTTAAATCCATTAGAAAGGGTAATGCGAAATAACATTTCGTTCTTTGCGTTGATGTCGTCGTCATCGTTATGATGCATTCTTCCGGTGTTTTTTTCATCTTGTTCTTTACTGTCTCCTAAGTTAACAGCTTTCAAACTTTGCTCATCATCCAAATCATCTGACACTCCTTTTGAAAGGGAGCTTTCTTCATCGACTAAATCTTCCACACGACGATCAGTTTCTCCATGTGACGTCGACATTGAAGAAAATAGAGTGTGTTAGAAACCAGCAGAAGAAACGAAGGACAAGAAACAATACAAGAAGAAGGATGTACCTCCAAATTGTCCCTCTAATATATAGCCCTCCCATCTGATGTGGCATGTTAAATAATAGTGTGTGTCATCTGACATGACTGATGACATGACAAATTTTAATCCAAAAAGTTAACTACCCAATTTTCTCCATAATAATTTAACGTTAATATCAATGTTAATTTAATGTTAATATTAATTTATGTTAATATTAATGTTAATGTTAATGTTAATATTAATATTAATATTATTGTTAATGTTAACGATAATATTAATTTTAATGTTAATGTTAATGTTAACATTAACTTTAATGTTAATTTTTATTTTTAAAAAAATTTACCACGTCAGCTGCCAGATCAACATATCACGTCAGCTGCCACGTAAGGATGGACAGTTTGAAAGTGCAATTTGGAGGTACAAAAAGCATTATTCAGAAAGAAATAACTTCCAGCAAGGCAACAACACAACCTTTTCGTCTTCCTTGTACCTCCGCCACGTGGCCCTTTTTTGATGGCTCATAAAAAATCTTGAGTGATTCTTGGAGCAAGCATAATTTTAAGGAAACAACTTCCAACAACACAACTTTCTCGTCTTCTGGGTACATGTATTATTAAATTATGTAGCTAATAACGCATGAGGAAGTATGCAACAGCATTCACCACGTGGCCCTCTTCTGTAGGATAATACATGCAGCAGCATTTAATGCTACGCAACCCAATTGTCTTGTTATGTGTTGTGTATCCTATGTGGCATGAGGTAAAAGATAATATCTTGCATTGGCGACAAGATTATATTCACAAATGACAATAAGTTTAAAAAGTCATCTCCAATGCAAAAAAGTATTGAAAAGACAATATAAAGTAATTTTTTACAACTTCCAAGACAACTTTTACTCTTCTAATGATATGGTATCAGTGTTTATTATTAAATTGTGTAGGATAACGCATGCAGCAGCATTTAATGCTATGGGATCTGTTGTGTAAAGAACACAACCTGTGAGAGAGAACCCGAGAGAGAGAGAAAGAGAAAGAGAGAGTGTGGGAGATGGGATAAAGAGAAAGGATCGAGCTCGACTAGATTTTAAACTTAAAATTCAATTTTTGGCTTTCATTATTAATAACTAGTTCGCACGTACGAGTTTAGACGAACACTAACCGAGTCCCGAGCAACGTGACATCAGCTAGCTAGATTTCTAATACCGTGGCATTCTTGTTAATTTAAAATTTACAATATTATTGAAACTAAATTAATACTAAAATTTAAAATAGTTTTTGATTTAACATTTACTTCAAACTAGTTAAAGCTAAAATTGCATTCTTTTTTATTTAAAATGTAATTGGAACTATAATTAATATTAACATTCGCTTGTCCCATAGTTTAAGTCGTATTTCACTCTTCTTGCTTAAGTCTATGCACCCAAAGAACTTGATTGTTCAAGTCGAACGCGTGCACAACACGTTCCCTCGATGCAAGGCTTGACGTAGCCCTTGCTTGTCAAGTCGTTGCACGAACACATTAGAAAAGAGTTTTGTTGGGCTATCGATGTATAGCAAGCACCGTCCCGTGTCACGTGTATTTGTTAAGCAGTGAAAGGGTGTGAAGGCCACTGGCAATGTCAATCCATCACGGACTATAGCTGGGTTAGATGGCGACCCTTTTTCGGCGGGCCGAATCGGTCCCTTGGCCTAGGAATGGATTGGTTGAAGGAGCAATACACAAGAATAGACTGCCATATTGGCAGGATTATTTTTGGTATTCCCGGTGAGGCAGAGTTTTTATTTTCCGGTGAGGCAGAGTTTTTACCATCGACTTGATTCCAAGGACGGCACCAGTATCGGAGAGAGTCTACATGATGGCACCTTCAAAGTTGAAAATCTTGTACAAGATGATTGAAGAACTCAGAACCAAAGGATTCATTCGTGCTAGTGGATCGCCTTCTGGAGCACCGATGCTTCTTGTGAAGAAGAAGGATGGTACGTCAAGATTATGTGTTGATTATCGTACATTGATGACTTATTTGATCAGCTCAAGGGAGCGGCTGTATTCTCGAATATTAACTTGCGGTCTTGAAGATACCATCAGATCAGAGTCAGAGAGCAAGTCATCCCGAAGACATCATTCAGATCGAGGTATGGACATTGGGAGTTCCTTATTATGCCATTTGGAGCGACCAATGTGCCAGCCGTATTCATGGACCCCATGAATCGTATCTTCATGCACTATTTGGATCAGTTCGTGATAGTGTTCATAGACGACATCTTAGTCTATAGCTGTAGTGCCCCGTCCTTACATCATGTGTGAAACCCAAAATTTTAGGATTAATGAATTACTGGATCTGTAGTGTAATTTTAGTTTATTGTTATTATTATATATTATTATTATTATTATTTATAAGTCAGAATTATGAAAAAATATTATTTTTAAAATAATCATTGATTTTTGATTGTGGCCCAGTCCCTGACCCCGTGACCGGAGTCCGACCCCGAGTTCGAACCCGGTTTTTCGAAACCCAATCTCGTTCCGAACCCATTCTTTTTAACTCTTTTAAAGTCCTTATTATTTATTAGATATTAGTTATAAAAAAATTATAAAACCAAACCCAACTGGCTTGGTCTCCCACGACCAAGCCAGCACCCCTATTCTCCAGCACCCCCATTCTCCTCTCCTCCACACACCTCACCAGCACCACTTCTCCCACTCTCCCCTTAAAATAACCACCCCCATCACCAACACTCACCACCAGCATCCCTATTCCCATCCCCTCACTCTTTCCTCACCCTCTCACTCTTCTCTTCCCCTCTAGAGCTAACCCGACCCCGAGCCCCGTTCTCGTCCCCAGGCCGTGCCACCTCCGGCCGCCCTCCCGTGCGCACCCTCTGGCGACCTCGCTACCAGCCCGCGCCGCCTCCCCCGGCGCCCAAGCCCTGACCCCGCTCCGGCCAAGCCCAGGCCGCGCACCCCCGGCCGCCCCGTGTCCGGCCAACGCCCCTCCGGCGTCGACCCTGCGAGCCCTGCACGCTGCCTCCCAGCGCCGACGTCCCCGCCACCGATTCCGACCTCCCGCGCCTTTCGACCGTTCCCCGCCGTGTCCTAGCCCCGGTGCCCGCCGATTTTGCTCCGGCGATTTCGGCCAGACCCCGCCCCGGTCTCCGCGCGCCTTCCGCGTGCGCCCCGCTGTTCCAACAGCGCTGTCCAGCACTGTTCCGGTGTTTTTCCGCTGCTGTCCGCGAGTTTGGGACTTTCCCGAGTCCGCGGGAACGTGGTTTTCCTTCTCTATTTTTGCATTTGAGAGCTCTAGCCGAGCACCCGAGGTATATTCCCGTATTCTCCGTGTCCCTTCTAAGTGTGTCGATGATGATTCGGTCCTCGATCCCGTTAAGGGATTTGGCTTAGATAATTTTGGGTTTTCCAAAGTCCATCTCGGAATGGTGTTGGCTTGACGTTTTGTGCTGTGGTTTGGAATATTGGTTTTGAGTGATAAGTTCTTCTGTTGGTTTTTGGTTCTGTGGGATTTCAGAATTTCCGAGTTTAGATTTCGGGTTTAATAATACTTCTGTTGCGTTTTCGATTTCGGATTTAATATTATTCCTGGGTTGGAATACTTGTAGTTTTGATAATTGGAGTCCCTGGTTTGGGACAGTTATTGGTATTTTTGGCATTTCTTCCAATATTGGGTTGTCCCAATTAAAGAGGGGATGCTGCCCGAATTTTCAGAAAATATTAAAAAAAATGAATTTCTATAAAATTTTAATTTCCAAAACCAGCTTTTGCAAAAGATTTGTTGTTTTGGTTTTCGATTACCTTTTTCCGGGCGACGACCAAATTCGGTCTATGGGCCCTAGCGAAATGCAAACGAAACCGGCCACTCCGGACGTTGAGGCATTAGCTAGAATACGAAGTGATATTTTAGACCAAATCTGAGACTCTTTAATATTATATTATATTATATTATATTTTAGAACTGGTACTGCTTTTTAGTATTTATGGTGCAGGGCCTCGGCCTGCTGAATGGACCGCTTCCCGGCGTTTATAATTCACCTGAGTTTTATTATTATTTTTAATTTTGATTTATGTAAAGGTTGTAAGGGCATAAGCCCAGTTTTCTATTTTATTTCGCTGTGACCCTGTATTGTGTAGTTTATGTTTTTACTTTCTTTTCTGAGTTGGTTTTCGTTATTAGACGCGTAATTATAATTTAGGTATTAATTATTTTGTATAAAATTAATAAAGTTTTTCACGATAAATTAACTTGAATAAAATATTAGTAAGTTAACGAAGTCCATGTTTTATCACTAAAAGAAAAATATAGTTATATATATATATATATATTAAAATACAAAATTTTGCCAAATTAACCGGTAATTACCATTTTTTCAATTAATCAATAACCGACTTATTTAATTAAAATAATAACGAACATAGATTGCGACGTTAGACGCTTTTCGATAGATTAATTAATAAACTTAAAACCTGACTAGGGTCTACTTCTAGAGATTTAACTAGCACACCTAGAATGGTTTCATTATGGTTCTAAACCAAGATTCTCAACTGTAGGACCTCGGAGACGAACCTGACATCCTTCTCGGTACCAACATTCTCGATCCAGTCAATTAACAGAGGCAAGTTACGGTTATATTTTCTTGTATTTTATTTAGTAATTGTCTAGCTACATGTTTAAACCACATTGCTACACGGAACCCTCTCCTAGGGTTCAGATATTGATTGATATTGATTGTGGGGATTGGGGAATAGTATAACGTTTATGGCCAATACCCCCCTATATTGCAGGATTGTGCGAGCTTATCCCTCTTACACACGGGGATAAGCCGTATCGCGTCGCTAGGACGCTATTGTATAACCCAAGCCGGTCATAGACGATTACACATTCAAATCACATTGTTTTTAATTGTAGAACTACTAGAAAATATTGTTTCAACTGTTTAGCCTGTACTTTTCCATTATTACTTGAAATATGAGATACATATTCGTACTTGCTCCCTCCTGACTGGAGACAACATTTTTAGGTGACATTGAGGATGCTGAGCTATTATACAATAGCTACTATGACCCGGTTTTGTACCCTGTGGTGTTGCCAGAGTCCTCCTTGGAGGACGCAGGACCTGAGACCGACGAGCCGACCGCTTAGCTAGTCGTTTCTAGTTTTTCTAGTTTTATTGTTCTGGAGTTTTGTTAATTTAAATTCAGCACTTTATTTCAGTTCTTTCATTTCCAGTTGTACTTTTCAAATATTGAATAAAAGTTTTAAAATTTTCGTATATTGAGTTGTGACAAATGTATAGATGTTGTTGTGAATACCTGCATATAGAACAGCTTACTGTCGCCGTCTCACAACGGTACAGGCTGGGCATGATCCGGTTTGACCCAATAATTTGGGATCGGGTCGTGACATGTTTTTAGTGGTGGCCCATGCAGGTCTGATCAACAACTTAGGTAAACATATCTAGAAACATTTAGAACACTAGAACATTAATTTGTCACAACATAGGACCGATATTATATTATAAATTTTTTTTTGTTTGTTATAGACTGGTAGGCTACCTTGCTTGTGTTTGCAACAAAAACCTTCCAGAGTACGGCCAAAGGAAAGACCACTCGTTCCGGCCCTGCTGGCGATGAGGTCCACCATCGGTCATACTTGGACCCATACCTATCATTGAGACATGTAACTGCCCTATAACAATATCTGGACACAACTTCTTAGCACCCTTACTTGTAATGCCCTTACCTAACTATGATGTAGTCCTAGGAATGGACTGCTTAAGTAAGCAGCATGCGCCGATAGATTGTCACAGAGGATGTGTAGTCTTCAGCCCACCTGGAGAGCCGGAGTTTGAAATCTCTCGAGCTCCGGAAGATATGGAGGGTATTACTTACTCCTCTATCACCGAAGAACCTGGACCTCCTCATCCTATCATAGCAGAATTTATGGATGTCTTCCATGATAGTCTTCCAGGATTACCTCCAGATCGAGATGTAGAATTCACCATCGACCTAGTTCCCGGCTCTGCCCCTATTTCTCGGGGATGCTACAGATTCAACCCTAAGGAGGCCAAGAAAATGAAGAACCAGATCAATGAGCTGAAGGCCCTTGGATTTATCAGAGACGGAGCTTCACCCGGGGAAGCACCTGTCTTATTTGTACCCAAGAAGGACGGAACTGTGCAGATGTGCATCGACTACCGGACGCTGAACAACATCACCATCAAGAACAAGTACCCTTTGTCCCTGATCGATGACCTGTTTGATCAACTCAGTGGAGCTAAGGTGTTCTCGAAGATAGACCTTCGATCTGGTTACCATCAAATCAAGGTCAGGAAGGAGTATATTCCAAAGACGACGTTCAACACCAAATATGGACAGTATGAATTTTTGGTCATACCGTTTGGACTGACGAATGCCCTTGCAGTATTCATGAACCTTATGAACAAGGTCTTCCATGAATATCTGGATCAGTTTGTTGTTGTCTTCATCGACGATATCCTGATCTACTCGAAGACCGAAGAAGAGCATGAAGAGCACCTGAGAAAAGTTCTGGGAACTTTAAGGAAGGAGAAGCTCTATGGTAAGCTATCTAAATGCGAATTCTTCTTCGACAAAGTGGATTTTCTTGGCCATGTTGTCACAGGAGAAGGAATTTCGGTGGATCCAATGAAGATAGCTGCTATTGAGAAGTGGACTGCACCAAGTTCAGTTGCAGAAATCAGAAGCTTTTTGGGTTTAGCTGGCTACTACCGGAAGTTTGTAAATGATTTCTCCAGGATTGCTGAGCCGATGACGAAGCTGACTAGGAAGAACGAAGAATCTGTTTGGTCGGAAGCTTGCCAGTCAGCATTTGAGGAACTGAAGAAGAGGCTTACAACGGCGTCGATACTTGTGCTACCCTCATGTACCGGCGGTTTCTCAATTTACATTGATGCTTCCGGTAAGGGATTGGGCTGTGTTCTTCAACAACACGGAAAAGTAATTGCTTACGCATCTAGGCAATTACGGACTAATAAGAAGAACTATCCCACACATGATTTGGAGCTCGCAGCGGTGATATTTGCTTTGAAGTTATGGAAGCACTACCTCTATGGAGAGATAGTAGAAATATTTACAGACCACAAAAGTCTTAAATATGTTTTCACTCAGAAGGAGCTGAACATGCGACAGAGACGATGGCTGGAGATGATGAAGGATTTCGACATCAACCTGCAGTATCATCCGGGTAAGGCTAATATTGTTGCGGATGCACTTAGTCGATACCCGATGGCAATATTCTTGACCAAGGAGCGTCATTTGCTGGAGGACATGGAAAAGCTTGGACTGGAGATTGTACTGCCCGAAGAGGAAATGAAGAAACTGGGAAGAGAAGCCATTGTGCCAGGAGCTGATTTAACAATGATGCAGTTGCAAGTGCGTTCAAGTCTAATGGACAGAGTAAAGGAGGCACAATTTCAAGACGAGACGCTTTGCAAACTCAGAGATCAAGTACTGGCAAGAACACTTGAAGGATTCTCAATCGCCAGCGATGGAGCACTGAGGCATGGTACGAGGCTTTGCGTACCAACTGGCGAACTAAGGAATGAGCTGATACAAGAAGCGCACCAGTCACAGTATTCCATACATCCAGGAGCTAATAAAATGTATCAGGATATGCGTACTGTAGTGTGGTGGTATGGAATGAAGAAGGACGTATCCAGATTTGTGACTAGATGCTTGTCAACATGTAAAGCCAGCAGACAGAGACCAGCAGGACTGTTGCAGTCGCTAGACATCCCGAAGTGGAAATGGGAACACATCACAATGGATTTTGTATCAGGACTTCCTCGATCCCAAGGAGGGAAGGATGCCATTTGGGTTATTGTGGACCGACTGACAAAGTCAGCTCACTTTATCCCCTTCAAGGTTGGTCTATCCACCGATAAGTTGGTAGCACTGTACATGTAGCATATCTACCGGATTCATGGAGTTCCGGTAAGTATCGTATCTGACAGAGATACTAGATTTACCTCTCACTTTTGGAAGTGTTTGTATGACAGTTTGGGAATACAACTGAAGTTCAGCACCGCCTACCATCCTCAAACTGACGGACAATCGGAGAGAACCATCCAGACATTAGAAGATATGCTGAGATATTGCGTCTTAGAATTTGGAGGGTCTTGGGAAGACCACTTGCACTTGGTAGAGTTTTCCTACAACAACAGCTACCAAGCCAGCATCAGAATGACACCATTCGAGGCACTTTATGGACGTCGTTGCCGCACTCCACTTGCTTGGGATGACGTAGAAGAAAGAGTACTGCTGGGACCTGAAATGGTGATCGATGCAGCAGAGAAGGTAAAGGTGATTAGAGATAAGCCCAGGATTGCTCAAGACAGACAGAAGCATTGGACTGATAGCAGTCGTCGACAATTAGAGTTCGAAGAAGGAGACAGTGTGTTTGTGAAAATCTCCCCTACCAGAGGAACTATCAGAATTGGCAGAGCAGAAAAGCTGAGCCCCAGGTACATCGGCCCATTCGAAGTTTTGAGTCGAATTGGAGAAGTAGCGTACCGATTAGCTCTACCAGCTAATCTTGAAGGCGTGCACAACGTCTTCCATGTTTTATAGCTCAGACGTTACATCCCGGATTCGAGCCACATCTTGGACTATTCAGAGCTGGAGATTGGACCCAGCCTTACAGTGCCAGAGAAGCCAGTGGCGATCATAGACAGAGGTGAGAAGAAAACCAGAAACTCTGTGCCACCTCATAAACTTCTATTTCTTGCAAGCATTATCTTTTGTTCTAATATTTTTGACTGATGCTGCTAAGTTAGATTTTTGAGCTTATTTCTTTATCGAGCTTGATCATGACAGTATTTTATTGGGTGCACCCACTAATATATTGTCTAATCAGAACCGGTGCATGATGGTCTGATCAACCACGTGTACTTTGGTTCACTTATATATATTTTTGTTCTATGTGGATGGTGACATAGTTAAAACTTGTCCCTAAACGTCTCATCCACGATTGCCTTGGCAATTCTTATTGTTGGACTTGAGTTACGGGCGAAGTACCCGTACCTGTTGGATTTAAGTTTATCCTACCCCTGTAGGTCCTAAAAATCAAGTTGCACCCATCAAAAAAGCAATAAAAATCAAATTGCGTACCCTTCAAATAAATTACGTAGGAGACAGACTGCGCAACAAATCAACTGCGCGAGGCTGAACCGCGCTAACATTCAAGCGCGCTAGCTGACGTGGCAACGTCATCATTACCTGACAAAAATCTGATCTTCTGACAACTGACAGCCCGATAAACGAGGAGTCTTTTCATTTTTTGTGCAGCACAGCGCTCGAGGACAGCTGTACAGCCAGCGCAATCTGCTAGCCCAACCGAAGCGCAGTCTGCCAGATCCTCTGCAGCGAAGTTCAATCCCAGCACAGTCTGAAGCTAGCGCAGTTCAAGCGGCGCAATCCATCAAGATAATTGACATTTTATACGTGGCCTACATTCCATCAATTGCTCACCACGTGGCAACCGTCTGTACACGACCATGCGTATTTCAATCAAACAATGCCACGCGTCTAATACAGTTGAGCCACGATCGAGTAACTGCCAGCACAGTTCGCTGTTTGTGCAGTCCAATGCCTGTGCAATCCAACCTGCGCAATCCAGAAATAACTACTAATTAGTTATTTTCCAGAACTCTATAAATAGAGTTTCAAGTCCTTCATTATCAGGATTAGATCATTATTATCACCAGAGATCAGGAGTTCTTGTCTAAGTGCTGTTGCATTCTTCAGAGGCTACCGTCTTCAAAGTTCACATCGTCCAAGGGATAAAGCGATCGTCTTCAGATCGGATTCCTATAGTTGTACTTTCCCAGAATTTAATTGTAATCTTCTTACAAAGTTTGTGAAATAAAAAGAACTTTTGTTTTTGCAAACAAAATGGCGACTCTGCTGGGGACGACTTTCTCCTCCGACGAGGAAGTGACAACTCAATGTGACGTTGCGTCTCTCGAAAATATGCAGAAGATGCTGGTTGTAAAGGTCAACCAGACTGCCTACGAGGCGATGATCAACTCCGGGGCTACTCGTCGTATCGTTCAGTGTGGACTCCAAAGTCCTCTGCGCAGTCCTCTGTGCACTCCTCTGCGCAACCTGCTGTCTCTGCTGCTAAGGAGCCACTGGCCACTTCTGCCCCTGTGTAAAACACCACCCGCGCTGCCAAAGCGCAAGCCAGAGCTCCTGCTCGGTGTACTGCTCCTCTTGCTGCCGCGTAAGCCACTTCCTATGCTGCTATGGCAAAATCCAAGACCCCTCCTACTCTGGTGCAGTTGGTGACTTCCTTTCCTCCTGCGCAATCCACTGAAGCCAGAACTCCTGCTGCACAAACTACAGTTTCTGTGGCCAAAAGGTCATCTGTCAAAGCTTCCCAAGCACAATCAGCCAATATTGCCATTTTAAACTCTGCACAAGCAGTTCCAGTGCAGTCTAATAGGGATAGCCTTTTGGCTAATCTTTCTTCTTCTCACAGCAAGGAAAAAAACTCTGCTCCTCTTTCCAAGCACTCTGTTGCTCCAGTGCAATCCACTGGGGGTAGTCTGTTGACTGTTCCTCTTCCTCCTCAGAACAAAGAAAAAGGCCCGTTGGTCTTTTCTCAAACTTCCTCGTTCCACGACTTGGAAGACAACAGAGAGAAATACTTTTTAGCCAACCCTTCTTCACAAAATAAAGGAAAAGGTCATTTGGTCTTTTCTCAGTCTTCTCCGATTTTTACCGTAGAAGATCCATCTGAACGTGCCTCGGCACCAATCAGTACAAGAACTCTCTCAAACAAGAGCTCTTCTTTCCCTGCCAAAGGGAAATGTACTGATCAAAGAGGTATTCTGCCTACTCCGGTAGCGGAATTCCAAGATCTCCCAACTCTCCGTATATCCCGCTCAAAACAAGGAAAATTACTGGTATCTCAGACAGAAACCCCTGGGGGTGAGTTTGCTGATCTAGGGGATTATCTCAATAGACCTCGGTCTACATCAACTTCGGCAAAATACAAGCAGCCAATGCCGAAGATGAACCTGCATCAGAGGCAAACTTTCAGGATGAAAAATCCTGATACCTATGCTAATGAAGTGAGTACTTCTCTGTATACTCACGGGACAAAACATCTGAAGAACCGGAACCATGTTTCGAATGTTGTCAAAGAACATATATCTCAAACTTCTTCTCGCCCCGTCATTGTTCCTGACCTCCGAGAACACCTCAGGCAAAAACGGGACGATATCTCAACACCTCCAGTTCAGCCACTTGGACACCATTGTAATCACAAGGTTGTCATCAAGTGCTGTTGCCAGACAATAAAATGGTCTGTCTTCGATCGTCTGAATTTTGTAACTTCTGAACCAATGTCAGAAGACGAAGACGAAGTGTTGTATGCTTCCGTCAACATGGCTTCTCGAGACACGGGGGGTAGAAAGTGCTCCAAACACGGAAAGCCCGTAAGCCTAGTCAACGGTATCTAGATTTACTCCAAGAATCTTCTGAAGGAGTATTTCAACACACCAGATCCCGAAGCCGAGACACAATCGGTCAAAGAAATCTTCTCCAAGATCCTTCTGGTCATCTTTCTACTTCTCATTCAGGAGATGATTCCTTCTCTGACTATGATGCATACAGCGAAAGTTGTGAACAGACAGTGTCTTCTATTGTACCTAGAGAAGTGACAGCTTATGTTGTCACTGAAGACCCAGATGCTTCTAGTTCGGCAAATCAAGAACAACGAATAGCTGCACTGGAGGATAAGCTGAAGACCATGGCTGAAATGGTCGCAAGTATGCATTCCATCATCGTGGCCCAACATACAGTACCACCGACTGTATCTGCTGCAAATCCAGAAATTATAGCATCGTCGGTACCTGTTAATGCAGGTCTGGGGGTAGTATCTCCTCAAATACCCCCTATACAAATTCAACCCACACCCAGTCAGTTAGGAGCTGGGGGTAGTACTTACCACGCTGTTCCTCCCCCTAACACTGTAATTCAGCCTGCTCCTTCTTCATTATCAGAAGATGCTAATGAAGCTGTCAAACTCTTGCGCACTCAGTTCGAGGCCTTTAAAGAGAAGGATAATTTACAGAGATTGGGGATCAAATAACCTTATCCGGTTGAATGGAAGGAAGTCCCATTTCCTCTAAAATACAAGATTCCCACAATTTCGCTGTTTGACGGCAGCACTTCTCCAAGTCAGTTCATTAACCACTTTGAGGTAATGACTGTTCAACTTCAGCCAAATGACGCTCTTCTTACCAGGGTATTCGTCGGCTGTTTAGCCGGTGTAGCATACGATTGGTACAGAAGCTTGCCTGATGGCTGTATCACTTCTTTCTCGGGTCTTAAACAAATATTCTTGGAGCGATTCTACGAGGAAATCAATGACATGACCATGTCGGCTCTCAACAAGATCAAACAAAGAAATAATGAAACCGCTGAGAGTTTCATTGAAAGATTCCGTCGAGAAGCTTTAAAGATGCCTCCTGGAACTCCGGCTGCTGTCACTATAGATACCTGCAAGGCAAATCTTTTGCCTATTATCAGCATATGGACAGGGTCAACCCAATTTCAAGACTGGCCATCATTCATTGTCAATGCTAAAGCAGCTGAAGTTAGTGCTGACAAGTTCAAGCAGTTGGGGGTACACATGTCTAACCCCGACCGGGATGAACACCCTACATCTAGTAGCGGTAATCGCCAGAACAACCGCAAAGGTAAAGAGACTTTGAACATCAATTTGAAAAACAAAAAATCTTCGGCTGTTAACGTAGCTCCACCTACGTCTACTTCTACTCCTTCTGCCCCTCCACCAAGAGAACCTCTTCCGAAAGTAGAGTACTCATTTGACGAGAATGACACCGTGAGCATCTTTGATTGCTTGATCAAAAGCAATAAGCTCCAACTCCCAGACCTGAAGAAGCTTGATGAGGTCGGTAAGACTGATCATCCCAAATATTGTGTTTATCACAGGTTCATTGGGCATCCCACTCGAGCATGTTATGTGCTCAAAGGCAAAATTTAAGAGCTCGTCAACGCTGGTGTTGTCACCCTTCAACAAGATGAGAAGACTGTTACCGCGAACATGGTCTCAGTACAGTTCGATAACTTCCCTCCACAGATGGTACAGCATGGTGTTATCCCTATTCCCAAGGCCACCCTTGAGATCGAAAATCTTCCTCCTCCACGAAGTGAAGGTCTCGTCCCCTTATCTCTCGATAATGGTGAAATGATGTGGATCCACCCGGACCTTGTTGCTGACTTCGAAGCTCCTTCTAAGCAAAGAGACCGCTCCAAGGGCAGAACAAAGATCTGCAATATGGTGTCTTTTGACCCCATAGTTGAAGAGGAAATCCTGCTGGACACCAGGTCAGGGAAAGCCTACTTACGGCAACTTCCCGAGAATCCCGAAAACCCTGCTTCTTCTTCTGAGTCTGCTCCAGTGCAACCTGCTTCTACTGAGGGCATCCCTGCTGCGTCCTCACCGGTTGTAGAACCTACTCCTCCCAAGCTGACGGTAGCCGACAAAGGCAAACAACAAGTCCGCTTCGATAAACCTTTGAAGAAGTCATCTCCTTCTGGACTTGAGAAGCCATACAACTTTGATATCTTGGCTCAACTAGCCAATACACCGGCCAGGCTGTCAATCTTCGAGCTCTTGCGCCTCTCCAAGGAGACTCAAGAAACTCTGAGTGAAGCTTTAATACAGGCAGAAACCTGTCTAACCCTTCTAAAGAAGCCGAAATCAGAGCCTGTCTCTTGCCTCCATTGTCATAGTGTGTTGGAGTTAATTCCAAACATTACTTTCACACAGGATGACATGCTGATGGAAGACAATAGGCATGACCGTCCTCTATACAATATAGGATATGTCGACTCGATGAAAGTCGATCGTATTCTGATAGATCCAGGGTCAGCACTCAGCATCATGCCAAAGACAATGCTAGATGCACTGAAGATCCCAGTACATAGTCTTTCTAGTACAATCACCACCATCCTGGGGTTCAACCAAGTAAGAAGTGAGCCTCTGGACAAGATTCGCCTAAAACTCCAAATAGGCAATATCCGCACAAAGGTGACCTTCTACATTATAGACAACCATGGTTGCTCTTACAATGCTCTTTTGGAGAGACCATTCCTACATGAACACAACATTGTTCTTTCGACTCTCCATCAATGTTTCAAATACGTTGATGACAATGGAGAGGTTCAAAAAGAGGTTGCGGATCTCTATCCTTTCAAAGGTGTCGAAGCATATTGTAACGATGCTCGCATGTATAAAGATGAGTTCATGAAAGTAGTACTGGCTCTGGACACTGAAGAAGAACAAGAAGCAGTGCCAAATGACACCCTCATCATACCTGTTAAAGGGCGTGTTTCTCATCCTCAGTCCTCCAAACCACTGGCTATTCACTTGCCAGTCCAAAAGCAATCAACCGATGGTGGTCAAGATCAAAGGGAGCTCACCTCTTCTGAGCCACTTGTTATCGACCTACGTCGTAACAAGGATAAAAGACAGCTCACATCTTCTGAGCCACTTGTTATTGATTTATCTCATAACAAGGAGAAAATGGAGCTCACCTCCTCTGAGCCACTTGTTATTGACCTTCGTCGTAGCAAGCCTCCTCCACGTTCTTCTTCTCCTCCTCTTGTAATTAATCTGACCAAGCCTGCTAAGGCTAAAGGTCCTGTTGTAAATACAAATGTACAAATCAATGAAAAAGTATCTTCTTTCCAGTATACTGATGTCATTTATCATGCTAAGTGCTATTTCGATATGTTAGATAGCTTTCAGTCATTTACAGTGGGAGTTGTACAGTCTCTTCAAACAGAGGTCTTACTCGAACACCCAGATGATTCATACTTTGTTGTCCCTTCTCGAAAAAGAGGCAAAAGTCCAATACTTTTTAGTAAAGGACCAGAATAAAAATTTAGCTATACGGATGATAGCAAAAGCAACGATACAGGACGTATCCAACTTCGTCGTTATAGTCAACAATCAAAAGACATCATCCGAAAGATGGGTTATGACTTCAAGAATGGCCTCAACTACGGTAAGGGTAGAAGAACTCCTATCCGTACGGTTGTTCCGAAAGAAAAATCAAAGATGTACTACAGCAGGACAAAAAGAGGTTTCGGATATGTTTCACCTTCGGTATTATCTCCGAAAGTCTTCGAGTCCGATAGTGAGGAGCGCTCTAACTCTTCTGATTCCAGATCATGGGACTCTGACACCAGCATTGGTCAGGTTCATCGGGTGATCGTATCTTCTAACATGGTCTCCGTCGAACTTCCAGAAGACTATGACGAAGACATCGAAGAATATCCTGAAACAAATCCTTGGGCTCAACGAATGGATACCCGATAGGAACTCTGATTCGAACAACGGGAACCTCCTACCGAAGATCAATTGGTTCAAATTGATGTAGGAAAAAGCGGGTCGCCTCGTCCAATATTCATCAGCAAGAACCTTCCAGAGGCAGATAAGCAAGAATTAATTCTTCTTATTAGAGAATATATTGATGTCTTTGCTTGGAGTTATGAAGACATGCCAGGTTTAGATCCCAAAATTGCTACTCACAAATTGAATATCTTGTCTAATGCAAAGCTAGTCAAACAACATCAAAGACGATTCAAACCAGAAATGATGGACGCTATTGATGATGAAGTCAAAAAGTTTATAGCTTGTGGCTTTATTCGAGAAGAACAACATCCAGATTGGATAGCCAACGTTGTCCCAGTCTTGAAGAAAACTGGCAAAGTTCGAGTCTGCATCGACTTCCGAGATCTTAATGAAGCCTGTCCAAAAGATGAGTTTTCTCTCCCTATCACAGATGTCATGATCGACAATACTTGTGGGTTCGAGCAAAAATCCTTTATGGATGGATTCACTGGATACAATCAGATTCGGATGAATCCTGAAAATGAAAAACACACTTCTTTCCGTACTCCTCGCGGAGTCTACTGCTATATCGTGATGCCATTTGGTCACAAGAACGCGGGTGCAACTTACCAACGAGCTATGAGTACCATCTTTCGAGATCATCTTCGTAAGACTGTTGAATGTTATGTCGACGATATTGCCGTCAAGAGTCATCTAAAGGAAGATCACATCCAAGACTTGAGAACAATCTTCAATCTGATGCGCCAATATCAACTCAAAATGAATCCCACCAAGTCATTCTTGGGTGTCTCTAGTAGAAAATTTCTCGGCTTCGTCATTACCTCTAAAGGTATACACGTGGATCCCGAGAAGATCAAAGCCATTCAAGAGATGCGTCCTCCACGCAACCTAAAAGAGCTACGAGGATTCCAAGGTCGACTTGCGTACATCAGGAGGTTCATTTCGAATCTGTCTGGACGTTGCAGACCATTTACTCAGCTAATGAAGAAGGGTGTATCTTTCATTTGGACCGAAAAATGTCAACAAGCATTCGATGACATAAAGCGATATCTCATGAACCCACCAGTCTTGGTGCCACCGATCTCAGGCATACCATTCTTAATGTATGTCCGTGCTATGGATCATTCATTGGGTGCTTTACTTGCCCAAAAGAACAAAGAAGGTCATGAATAGGCCATCTACTATCTTAGTCGTACTATGATTGGTGCTGAACACCGTTATAATCCGGTCGAAAAAGAATGCTTAGCTCTTATGTTTGCTGTTTAAAAGATAAGGCATTACATTATTGGACAAACTATTCATGTCATATCCCGAGTTAATTGTAATGACCCGCTCCGCCCTAGCGGAACGCCGATTCAAACGGCAAGTGCAACGACTCAAACGAGCCGTCGACCCGAAGAGTTGGCATCGACCTGATGAAGAATCGATGCAAGGCTTACATTGACCGTCAAGATGAATCCAGACATAGACTTTCAAAGGCGCGCTCGGAGTATCGCTCGACCGATTACGAACATCGCTAAGGTGGGTGGCTCCGATGAACCCGTCACTGCTTAGCCTAGACACTAAACAATACGGACACTATCACAAGAATCGCTAGGCAATAACACCGCGCATGCTAATAAATGAATGACTCAACGCACCTAGCTAAGGGAATAATCCCATCTTGCATGCTTGTATAGAATATGGAAAGGAACTTGGAAAACGTGAACTCTCGTACCGCGCTCCACGCTCGTGCTAAGGCACAAGCTTACGTTCAAGTCCCTTATGCTTTTAACAATGAAACAATGAATGGTTTACAACAATGAAACGGGAAGACTATCAACATAGTCGCTCCAAGTAGAGTTTAGCAGCATTGAAAGGCTATGGGACCGATGGGTCGCCAAGGCGACTCCCGCACGAGGAGTTGCAAAATGTATGAATGAATGAATGAACGAATAAGTGAATGAATGAATCAACGAATGAAAGAATGAATACGTGAATGAATCGATGAACAAACGGACAAGTGAAAGAAAGAAAAGAAAGAATGAATGAAAGATAAGAAAAGAAGGAATGGTTAGCGACAGGTGTGACGGGCACGTACAACGGGGCTCGCTACCCGTGCTGCACGGACGCCAACCTGGTCGATAACGCATTATGGCTAAGGGTTAGCCTATGGCTCAAGACAGCCGTTAAGTTAAAATGACAATAAAATACGAAATGGTCGTGGACGGCTCGTGCACGAGCGAAAAAGGGATTCCAAGGGCAACGAACGACGATTTCGTGGCCGGCCTAGGCGGAATCATGGCCTACGGGCGGACAGAATGTGCGGGCTTGGGCACATAACCAAACGTAGGGCCGGTTATTCAATAGTCTATCAAGGTGTACCAGCCATCACGCTTGATAGATGAGAATGCCACAGGGAAAATGTCCATAATGGCTGACTTGCCAGCGACCGGTGCATATAGATTAAGTGGGCTTGCTGGTGGCAATCCACGTGCAAGTCCTTGTATTGAAATCAAAGTAGTCTAAGTGAACTAAACAAAGCGCCTTCTGAATAGGCTTGATATATATCACACCAAATGATAAAGAGTACTTTATGAAGTGAGTTAGAAAATACGCCTACGACGCGCTAGAAACTGAGGCAGGAACACGCCCTTGATATTGAATGTTCCCAAGAATCATGTTATGATATTACACATGAATTATTGACTAACTTGGTTTACATTGAACAGGAAAGGCCGGACGGTAAGTGTGGGTAAGTTATACATGTATTTCCATGCGACACTTGTATTCGACAACACGAGATAGGCTATGAAATATGCCATGGAACTGATCCTAAGGAAAGATTAGAAAGATAATGAATGATAGAGATACACAAAAATAAATGGAACGTGTTTGGTAATGATAGCGTTGTGGGCGAGCTAGCCTCCCCACCAGTGCATAACAATGTACTGATAACCCCACAGTCTGCTTGCAGGAAGCAGGAAACATCGGCGGGTGCGGAGCTTCCATCCAACGTGCTAAGACGCGGAGCTATCTCTGGAGCCTTAGAGCGTTGCAAGGAGCTGAAGCACCATATACGGGACATAATGTATCGGAACATCGCCATGAATCATTCCATCTTGTAAGCCACTTGGCACGCCTTTTATGTTCAGAGAGAGAGAGAGCTTGAACGATTTGTAATATCGGCCTAGCGTCGCTTGTAAACTTCATGAAAATCAATAAAAGAGTTTTGAATTCGCTTTAATTTGTGTTTATTTACTTTCCGCTGCAAATGGGGACACTCTGTGCGACTCTGTGGCCTAGCTCAAATCGGCCGTTTCTGGACTTGGCCTTGCACGGGCGCAACCTAGGCCCGTGCGGCATCATGCCTTAGCGAGGACGATCGCTCCTACGGGAGCGGGGCGTGACAGATTGGTATCAGAGCACGGCTTTACGTCCTTGGACTTCATTTCGATTCTCTCAGTTTTGAAAGCTCGGTTGGAAACAAAAGAAGTGTACGCTCTCTCTCGTTGTGCTTTGGGATGTTCCATACAATAAGTCTAATATTTTCAAAAGCTCGTATAAGTACTCGGTTGAACGGAATCGATAGACGACGGCCTTTGTGCCGAACCACGACATACTTGAGTTGGAAGGAACCGATGCTAAGAGTTGCAACCGCAAGACGTGCTTGAATAACCTTACGCTGACAATAGCGAACGAGTACACGAGACCGAAGTATAGTTTGAACGGGATGGTTATGCACGCAGCCTTTTGGCTAAGTTGTGCCGAGTATCGCGCACCTAGACTTTATGGTGGAAATGAGTTGCGAGCGAGATTGACTATCGCTCGGACGAGAATAAGGGAGACTTAGAATGTATGTTGATAGAGACGCTACTTGACCGGCGCTAAAGCGAACACGGGAAAATGGTTCTTAGAATTTGAAGAATGAGCGAACGCGCAATTGGACATGTCGATCGGGAGTCGAATAACCTTTTGAGGATTTGTAGAATGACTTGACTCCGAGTGGTGTATATGATAGCTTCGAAGAAGGAAAAGAGCGAGTGTCGATGACTAGTCGAATGGCTCGAACCCTGAGTGGTGTATGGACGTTATATAAATTGTTCGAGTGAGACTAAAGGATATACGGATAGAACGAGTGTGTCGGCAAGCGATGATATCGCGCAAGCCTTGGAACGAGTATCGCTTAGTTGGTTTCGACTTTGAGAGTCTCAAAACGAGATATCGTTCGGACGAAATAAGAATGCGTAGTGCAAATCATGAAACAAATGGAGGTCTTGGTCGAGAAAACATAGAAAGATCGTACATGCGATTTTAAAATTTAGTTGAATGGATTGAAATTTGAGTTGAGGTGAATTACTCATGGACGAGATCGAGAATAGCACGGTCAGAAGATAGCGTGCGTAGGAAACGTTGATTTGAATATACGAGAATGACTAAGGAATTGGAATTGATGTTGCTCGATAAAAAGTTAGCACGAGATAGTGTGAATTGAGGAATTAAGTTGCACGACTCGAAATTTGTTGCAAAAGGAAGATGGTCAGGTTATGTGCATCATCGATGGTATTGAGGCGTATCAAAGATCGATGTACGATAACTCGGGGGTACTCCGATTCGATAAATGATGATCGTATTAGAAGTTATTATTTCAAGGGATGCCATGTTGGAGATCTTGATAGAAATGAATGTTTGGATGAAGAAGGGAAGTGACTTAATTGTTCGATGATAACCACAACGACAACGATCTTGTCTTGCACGAGCGCAACTCCAGCCTCGCGCATGTGTCACGTCGGATTTGGGACGATCGTTCTGCGTTAGCGTTGGCATGGTGATTCATGTCCAGCGGGAATAATCGAACTCGAAATACCTTGACATGGCAATTTTGATTGCTTCGACTTGTGATTTGAAGCGAAAGTGAATTCGAGGATCATTAGGACTTACGATTGAAGAATGAGAAAACTTGAGAATTGAGTAGACCCAATCCGCGTATCGAAAATGAGCAAGTCTAGACACAACGCAAGAAGTTACGTCCCGATGAGGACGATTATTCTGCGGAAATATTGACATGGTGATTCATGTCCGCCGTGGATAATCAGACTTGCGTGAGATCGGGGCACGACATATTGCAAGGCTAGACGACCTTGTGATCGACTACGTGAATTGGATAGGGTGGATAGGTGAATTATATCAAACATACTTGAAGAGATAGACTATGGTAATTGCTAGTGCGGACGCACGAGACTGACATGTCAAGGATTTGATTGAGGACAACCTATCGTAGGATGACTTTCTTAAACGAGCTCAAACATGGAGCGGAGAATGTGTTGATGCGAATAGGAGGAACACTGCTTAATGTTTAGAAATTTGAGTGAAACAAACTTGGGTAGAAACTCCCGTACAAGCGAACAAATGGTTTGACCATAGGATTTGGGGTGAGCGTCGTGCAACGACCTTGCACGATGAGCAATAGACTTGACTTGTAACTATGACCTGGTGAGATGACCTAGCGGATAGGCGGACGACCCTACGCCGAGTGACTGAACCTGTATGGTTTACGGTATCGTTTGGACGGACGATAGACTTAGGGCAACAAGACTTAGAGTAGGACGGGGAATTGGGAGTGTGCGTGAACGACAACGAGAATGGCCCCAAACGAAGGGAATGATATGAATGGATGATGCGCAAGTAAAGTCGGGATAACGAATTGAATCATTGGTCGGAAGACGTACTCGATGATAGTGTAATGCTTGGTCTCGAATCAGACAGAAATTACATAGACTTGGTCGACTTCGCTAAGAAGAAATCGTATTGATTTCATTGTCAAGAACGCTTGAGAAGCGAACCGGATCATCTCGAGGACCGAGATAAACGATATGTGATACACACGTGAGTTCGATTTTAAATCGAAGTTAGCAAAACGATCGGCAAATCAAAACTACCACAAGTAGCTTGTCCGACTTCGCTAGTCGCTAAGCTTGGTTGAAATGTACGTGTTCGAGGGACGCCTTGGATACGTGCACGATCCAAACTCAGCGATATGATGAACTCGAATGCAGCTGCAAGTGGGTGTTGTGATGAGCATGAACGAAAGTGAGTTTGCCTCAGCCTACGACACTCGCATTTGACGAATTACAATGCACCTCGTGCGACCGCTTTCAGTCCCATGATACGTCAAAGTAGCAACCAAGTCAAAGAAAACACTTGAATTGAATAAGTACCATCAACTCTAAAATGAATCAAAAGCCATTCAGTAAAAATCGACCACACGTATGCGGCACAGAACTTGGAAAGGTATCGAGTATGGTTCGATGCCATCGAACGATAGAGCCGTTCGATAGTATTGTCCATAAAACACGATGACACGAGTTAAGGAATGGTAGGATGACCCGCACTCAGGAAGTCTCGAGGACGAGACTTGTTTTGAGTGGTGTATTATGTAATGACCCGCTCCGCCCTAGCGGAATGCCGATTCAAACGGCAAGTGCAACGACTCAAACGAGCCGTCGACCCGAAGAGTTGGCATCGACCTGATGAAGAATCGATGCAAGGCTTACATTGGCCGTCAAGATGAATCCAGACATAGACTTTCAAAGGCGCGCTCGGAGTATCGCTCGGCCGATTGCGAACATCGCTAAGGTGGGTGGCTCCGATGAACCCGTCACTGCTTAGCCTAGACACTAAACAATACGGACACTATCACAAGAATCGCTAGGCAATAACACCGCACATGCTAATAAATGAATGACTCAACGTACCTAGCTAAGGGAATAATCCCATCTTGCATGCTTGTATAGAATATGGAAAGGAACTTGGAAAACGTGAACTCTCGTACCGCGCTCCACGCTCGTGCTAAGGCACAAGCTTACGTTCAAGTCCCTTATGCTTTTAACAATGAAACAATGAATGGTTTACAACAATAAAATGGGAAGACTATCAACATAGTCGCTCCAAGTAGAGTTTAGCAACATTGAAAGGCTATGGGACCGATGGGTCGCCAAGGCGACTCCCGCACGAGGAGTTGCAAAATGTATGAATGAATGAATGAACGAATAAGTGAATGAATGAATCAACGAATGAAAGAATGAATACGTGAATGAATCGATGAACAAACGGACAAGTGAAAGAAAGAAAAGAAAGAATGAATGAAAGATAAGAAAAGAAGGAATGGTTAGCGACAGGTGTGACGGGCACGTACAACGGGGCTCGCTATCCGTGCTGCACGGACGCCAACCTGGTCGATAACGCATTATGGCTAAGGGTTAGCCTATGGCTCAAGACAGCCGTTAAGTTAAAATGACAATAAAATACGAAATGGTCGTGGACGGCTCGTGCAGGAGCGAAAAAGGGATTCCAAGGGCAACGAACGACGATTTCGTGGCCGGCCTAGGCGGAATCATGGCCTACGGGCGGACAGAATGTGCGGGCTTGGGCACATAACCAAACGTAGGGCCGGTTATTCAATAGTCTATCAAGGTGTACCAGCCATCACGCTTGATAGATGAGAATGCCACAGGGGAAATGTCCATAATGGCTGACTTGCCAGCGACCGGTGCATATAGATTAAGTGGGCTTGCTGGTGGCAATCCACGTGCAAGTCCTTGCATTGAAATCAAAGTAGTCTAAGTGAACTAAACAAAGCGCCTTCTGAATAGGCTTGATATATATCACACCAAATGATAAAGAGTACTTTATGAAGTGAGTTAGAAAACACGCCTACGACGCGCTAGAAACTGAGGCAGGAACACGCCCTTGATATTGAATGTTCCCAAGAATCATGTTATGATATTACACATGAATTGTTGACTAACTTGGTTTACATTGAACAGGGAAGGCCGGACGGTAAGTGTGGGTAAGTTATGCATGTATTTCCATGCGACACTTGTATTCGACAACACGAGATAGGCTATGAAATATGCCATGGAACTGATCCTAAGGAAAGATTAGAAAGACAATGAATGATAGAGATACACAAAAGTAAATGGAATGTGTTTGGTAATGATAGCGTTGTGGGCGAGCTAGCCTCCCCACCAGTACATAACAATGTACTGATAACCCCACAGTCTGCTTGCAGGAAGCAGGAAACGTCAGCGGGTGCGGAGCTTCCATCGAACGTGCTAAGACGCGGAGCTATCTCTGGAGCCTTGGAGCGTTGCAAGGAGCTGAAGCACCATATACGGGACATAATGTATCGGAACATCGCCATGAATCATTCCATCTTGTAAGCCACTTGGCACGCCTTTTATGTTCAGAGAGAGAGAGCTTGAGCGATTTGTAATATCGGCCTAGCGTCGCTTGTAAACTTCTTGAAAATCAATAAAAGAGTTTTGAATTCGCTTCAATTTGTGTTTATTTACTTTCCGCTGTAAATGGGGACACTCTGTGCGACTCTGTGGCCTAGCTCAAATCGGCCGTTTCTGGACTTGGCCTTGCACGGGCGCAACCTAGGCCCGTGCGGCATCACGCCTTAGCGAGGACGATCGCTCCTACGGGAGCAGGGCGTGACAGATTGGTATCAGAGCATGGCTTTACGTCCTTGGACTTCATTTCGATTCTCTCAGTTTTGAAAGCTCGGTTGGAAACAAAAGAAGTGTACGCTCTCTCTCGTTGTGCTTTGGGATGTTTCATACAATAAGTCTAATATTTTCAAAAGCTCGTATAAGTACTCGGTTGAACGGAATCGATAGACGACGGCCTTTGTGCCGAACCACGACATACTTGAGTTGGAAGGAACCGATGCTAAGAGTTGCAACCGCAAGACGTGCTTGAATAACCTTACGCTGACAATAGCGAACGAGTACACGAGACCGAAGTATAGTTTGAATGGGATGGTTATGCACGCAGCCTTTTGGCTAAGTTGTGCCGAGTATCGCGCACCTAGACTTTATGGTGGAAACGAGTTGCGAGCGAGATTGACTATCGCTCGGACGAGAATAAGGGAGACTTAGAACGTATGTTGATAGAGACGCTACTTGACCGGCGCTAAAGCGAACACGGGAAAATGGTTCTTAGAATTTGAAGAATGAGCGAACGCGCAATTGGACATGTCGATCGGGAGTCGAATAACCTTTTGAGGATTTATAGAATGACTTGACTCCGAGTGGTGTATGTGATAGCTTCGAAGAAGGAAAAGAGCGAGTGTCGATGACTAGTCGAATGGCTCGAACCCTGAGTGGTGTATGGACGTTATAGAAATTGTTCGAGTAAGACTAAAGGATATACGGATAGAACGAGTGTGTCGGCAAGCGATGATATCGCACAAGCCTTGGAACGAGTAACGCTTAGTTGGTTTCGACTTTGAGAGTCTCAAAACGAGATATCGTTCGGACGAAATAAGAATGCGTAGTGCGAATCATGAAACAAATGGATGTCTTGGTCGAGAAAACATAGAAAGATCGTACATGCGATTTTAAAATTTAGTTGAATGGATTGAAATTTGAGTTGAGGTGAATTACTCATGGACGAGATCGAGAATAGCACGGTCAGAAGATAGCGTGCGTAGGAAACGTTGATTTGAATATACGAGAATGACTAAGGAATTGGAATTGATGTTGCTCGATAAAAAGTTAGCACGAGATAGTGTGAATTGAGGAATTAAGTTGCACGACTCGAAATTTGTTGCAAAAGGAAGATGGTCAGGTTATGTGCATCATCGATGGTATTGAGGCGTATCAAAGATCGATGTACGATAACTCGGGGGTACTCCGATTCGATAAATGATGATCGTGTTAGAAGTTATTATTTCAAGGGATGCCATGTTGGAGATCTTGATAGAAATGAATGTTTGGATGAAGAAGGAAAGTGACTTAATTGTTCGGTGATAACCACAACGACAACGATCTTGTCTTGCACGAGCGCAACTCCAGCCTCGCGCATGTGTCACGTCGACGATCTCTCAGGTTCTACTATAATCAGACCACCAAGACTCTCTATCGACGGACTTATGACGGTCTTCTTTTACGCTGTCTTGCTGGTGATGAAGCAAAGCAAGTATTGCGTGAAGCTCACGATGGTGTTTGCGAAGCACATCAACCCGGTCCTAAACTACAAGATCGTATCCGATGCATGGGTTATTACTGGCCCTCTATAGTATCTGATGTCATCGAATATGCAAGGAAATGTCGAGCTTGTCAAATCTACGCAGATTTTATCCATCAACCGTCGGAATTCCTACATCCAACTGCTGCTTCCTGGCCTTTTGAAGCTTGGGGCATGGATATTATAGGTCCTATCAACCCTCCTTCTTCGAGAGGACATCGGTTCATACTAGCAATAACCGACTACTTCTCCAAATGGGCTGAAGCTATACCTCTGGCTGAAGTTAAGACCAGTAACGTCATTAACTTTGTCAAACACCATGTCATCTATAGATTTGGTGTACCTCGACGAATCATTCATGACAACGGACCTCAATTCATCAGTCAAAAGTTCACCAGGTTCTGTGACGATCATCGGATTGACAATGTCGCTTCGACAGCTTACAATCCTGCTGCTAATGGTTTAGCTGAAGCATTCAACAAGACTATCATCAAGCTCCTTAAGAAGTTTGTGTCTACTAACAAACGGAACTGGAGTGAAAAGCTTGGAGAATATCTATGGGCCTACCGTACTACGGTCCGCAACCCCATAGGCTGTATACCCTTCTCTCTGGTGTACGGTTGCGAAGCAGTTCTACCTTTGGAACTTCAGATCCCATCTTTGCGGATTGCCATCGCCAACGAGCTCACTACAGAGAATAACGATCTCCTTCGACTTCAAGAATTAGAAGCGCTCGACGAGAAAAGGTTATTGGCTCAACAGCATATTGAGTTATATCAAGCCCGAATCTCAAAAGCGTTCAATCGCAAAGTTAAGGTCAGAGCTTTTCAGAAAGAATAACTAGTTCTAACCGTCAGACGTCCCATGACTATGACTCATATGAGCAAGGGCAAATTCGACGCAAAGTGGGAAGGTCCATATATCGTAAGCAAAGTCTTCTCAAATGGAGCCTATCAACTTTTAGAGCTGGACGGTCGAGTTGCTATGATGCCTATCAACGGCAAGTTCCTCAAAAAATACTATGTATGAATGTAACAGGGATTTCATGTAAATATGATCAGAAAATTCATAAATAAAGTTTGATTTTATTTCATCATAAACGATGTTACATAATATCAAGGACGAGGATCGCTATCGTCCTTCTTATAGACAGGACGAGGACCACTGCCGTCCTTTTAAAAACATAATCGACAAAAGAGCCGAGAACATCCTTGCTCGAACCTACCAGGAACTTGTAAGCAGCCATCCTCATGGCCTCTTCTTCCTCCATCGTCCCTGGTTCAAGTAGGAAGTCCAAGATGTCCCTTGGCGGCTTGGGTGCAGACGAACCTTCGCCCGCCTCCGTCTGCTTTGGCTGGATCGGCCCGATTGGACGTTCCTCAGTGCCCGCTTCAACCATCGAGGCGATCTCAGCCTTCTTGGATGTATCTCCAGAGGACATCTTTGTGTTGAAAAGTGAAGTGATCATTCCATCTAATCTTCTGTTCTATTTATAGACAGAGATTCGTGAAACAACGAAGCGACACATTCATCTGACGGTTCACCCGTTCATCCCATTCATCTAACGGTTTGCCCGTTCACTGTATTCATCCGACGGTTCATTCGTTCATTCCATCTATTCGACGGTTTATCCGTTCATCCTATTCATCCGATGGTTCACCCGTTCATCCCATTCATCTGACGGTTCGCCCGTTCACTACATTCATCCGACGGTTCATCCGTTCACTACATTTATCCGACGGTTCATCCATTCATTCCATCTATTCGACTGTTTATCCGTTCATCCCATTCATCCGATGGTTCACCCGTTCATCCCATTCATCTGACGGTTCGCCCGTTCACTACATTCATTCGACGGTTCATCCGTTCATTCCATCTATTCGACGGTTTATCCGTTCATTCCATCTATTCGACACGGTTCACCCATTCATTCCATCCATTTCATTCACATCAGCAACTTGTCATGTATTTGTTACCTTTGATTAAGTTGTCTACTGAAATAATAATATTCAATAAATTATATTCTGCCATGTCCACATTACCTCTGAGCAGATATAATGAATATAATTATTTTCTAAATCAAGAAATATATCATGTCCCGGACCTCTGAAATATATTTTCTATCGCTATTATTTATATCCGAATGAGATATGCAATAAATAATAGAGCCATAAAGAAAATATCTTTTTATTGATCAAAATTAAAAGGCATTACAAAAAGACATGTCACAAAATAGAAGATACAAAAAAAAATCTTCCTATTCAGCTGGTGGGATCATCAAACTAGCCATCTGCTGCTTTAAAGTTTAAAGTCGCTCCTTACGAGAATCCATCACCCGCCTTCTAGCTTTCTCCATTTCAGAATTATCATCAAAAGTCGGCAAGGTTACTAGTCGGCGAGAGATTTCAGCTTGATGAGTCCAGACATACTCATTTCTTTCGTGGGTCAGAATGTCCAGTTGCTGGACTGCAGCTTGATGTTGAGTGGTCTCTTCTTCCAGAGCAAGTTGAACAATTCTCAACTCTTCTTGAAGTCGATCGAACTCTGCTTTCAGCTCAGCAACTTTCTTTTCCTTCTCCCCAGCAGCAGATGCTATTATTTCCATCTGGGAGTTATACTCTGAAGACTTGGCAGCAAAAGTGTCCAAAAAAACCTGGAAATCAGCTTTCGTAACTGCAGCCTCTCGAGACATCCTCTCAAACTCAGCATTTACCAAGGGTTCCACCGTCCCCCGATTAAGATCTTTGTAGATCTTAACTGATTCCTCCAGCTCATCCAGGATGTGTTCAAGATAAATAGCTTGAGCTTCATCATCTTGATTTCGGATGGCACTGATCAGATAAGAGGTTGGACCTCTAACAGTGATGAAACCAACATCTTTTTTCTCCATTACCCTTTCTACTAAGGGTCCCAATGAATTGAAGAAAAGGTTGGTGAAGGAGCCAATTATAAATCTGTTAGTAGCTATTGCACCGGGTGTAGCAGCTACTCCCATGGATATTAAAGCAGCAGATGCCTGTACATGTGGACGTTCAGCTTCTTGAACGTGAGTTTTGATCTCTTTGGACAAGGGAGCCATGGTAGAGCTGGTTGCTCCTCCCAGATGTTCCTTTGCGAAATTAAATAACCCCATCAGTTTGCTGTCATTAGCAACTGTCGAAAAGGATCAAAAGCAAGGGCAATCTTACCATTGCTGGGTCCAGTGACAAGTTTGTCATCTGCCAACATGGGTTGTAGCCTCGCAGAAGTAGCTTCAGACATTACTGCCTGGCTACTATCCACTTCAGAGCCGCCTGATAAATGACGGCTACTGCTGGTTGTTGCCTTTATTTGTACTATATCTGTACATATTGGAGGAATCAGAGAAAGTTGAATTTCTGCATGGATAAAAATTAAGATGTCGGCCATTCAATCCATAAAAGAAGGGTATTAATATCAGTCAATACCAATACCTCCTTGATGGGTGACAGTAGCTCCCTCCGGTGCTACTTCTTTAACCGCATCCTTCTCTGGGGATGCATGTACATCAGCATCCTCTTCTGGATTCAGAGTGTCGTCAACAGCCTCTGCTGATGTATCTTCATCACTTGCACTCTCTTCTCGTGCTTCTTCACTATCAGTTACGGCAACTGGATCTACATCATCGTGCAAGCTAAAGTCACAGCCTTCCAGTGCCTCAATCATTAACTTATCTTCTTCGGCACGTAGTGATCGAGGAGAAGCTGAAAGGTGGGCGATTTTCTGTTGCAAGTATTAGAGATTGTAGTACTTTGGGAGATGTTTCTGGCTCATTTGGCTTCGCAACCTCATCTGCTGTCTCCGTAATTTCCTCCCTAGTCTCTACAGCCCCGTCCCTCTTCTCTGGACTGAAAGCTTCCTGCCTAGGATCAAGGGCAGGTGTAGGAGACGACATCATGACTCCGACGACAGCACTGGTCACGACCGATGACAGGATAGGTCTTGGAGGAGTGGCCACTTTTCTTCTGAAAACTATTTTTTTCTACGTAGAGGTCTCTCCGGACTCTCTACGTCTACAACATCTACTTGTCTCTAAAGAGAGGTCGGAGTTGTCGCCTCTTCTCTCTGAGTCGACTCAGCCTGCTGCCGAGATTGCGACCGGGTAGTGACCCTTTCTGAGGATTCTAAGACAAGCTTCCTCTTAGAAACCGGAGAAGAAGGTTCTTCCGCCTTCCTCTTCTTCCTCTCCTTGATTGGAGATCTGACAACCTTTAAGGAGACGCACAGCGGCTCGTTGACATCTTCAGGGAAGTTAGCTTCCCTCGAAGCTTCCAGCGGTGCACCAACTAGCTCATCCTCTTCATCATTAGCAGGAGCCAACACAACAGATGCTTCCTTTTTTAATCGCGTTGCTGTCGCAAAGCTATCTGCTAAGTTAAAATTCTCAGCAAAGGTATTCGCTGATGTGTAGAAGAGCGAATACGTATATAGCATACGAGGACCATGATCGCTCCTTAGCGGCATCGAGAACGTCGTCCTCGTGTCCCGAGCATTATAGTAATCCCAGGCCTGGGCTCCATCGATCAGATAACCTTTTCTCTGTAAATACGTTATGGCGTTACCTACATGAAACTGGTCATAGCCGAATTGGCGTGCAAAGCGGCTGGGGAGATAAGGCTCCAGATAGCACTCATCTTCAAACTGGTACACCAAGTGAGATGGCCGGATCATCTTCAACCAGTCGAAAGTTGTGTGGCCCAGAGGCTGTGCCCTCCCAGAGTCGACAAGGTTGGTGGACATATGCTCGTAGCCAGCTGGAGGGAGAACACAATAGAAGTTCCATCCCTTTTCGAGATTCAGAGCACGCCTGCAATCTCTTAAAGTGGTATATATCCACTTGCTTTTGGAGAATCTCCTCAAGAAGCTGCCGCTCACCGCACCCATATCGGGGTTCATCAGTGAAGGATAGTACAGAAGCAGCCATCCGAACAGATATGTGTAGGGTAGCTCCAACCGAGGAAAGCTTCCTTTCTTGCCCTTTTCTCGAAGCATTTGATCGACAAAAAGGCGGAGGCCAGCATTCACTCTGCAAGTCATCGCTGATAATAGATCCATCCGGTAGCCAAAAACTAAGCGGACAGCAGCAAACAGCACGCCGCGATGAAAGCGATCGACGGTGCTGGCTCCAGGGACGACGTATCGTCGAAGCCAATAAGTAAGAAAACTCTCCAGCTGGGCTTCCTTCGACATGGGCCTGTAGCCCATTCTCATGTTGCTTTCAATAATATCTCATTCCTTGAAAGGAGGATATGCAAGATCATCCTCAACCAGGATATCCATGTCACTATGCTCCTCCATCAACTTTATCACTTCGTTATCGCTAAGTGATCTGAAGAAGGTGGGTTTGCAGTTGTCATGCTCCTTGGTCTTATTTTCTATGATATGGTTGAGGAAGAGATATGGCAACCATTTCGTCGAGTAACAGGTGCCAGCTGTGCCACTCTTGTAGTACAAGGAGCAGATCTTGTAGTGGCATAGTAGCTCGTCAAACACAGCTACCATTTCAGCATTCTCTTAGCGTAATTTGTCCAACTCATCATTGGTCGGAACAAATTCTTCATAGGGGATATCCCCCATTGGCAGGCTGGAGATGTACTTCATCTCGTGTAAAGCCAATCCGATCTCTCCGCATGGTGTCATAAAAGTCCCCGTCCTATAGTTGTATCTCTTCGCCAATGCAAGAAATAGATGCGAATTAGGCGAAAAACCATAAAAGGTGGCATACATCGCTTGGTACAGCTCAATCTCCTTGAGCCTGTCTTCAAATTGAGCCAATATCCAATTGGCTATACAAATCTATCTCTTGTTATCTGGATTCACAAGACCTGTCAATCGAATATCTTGATCTGGATATCTCCCCTCAACCTTCGTAAACTCATTTGCGAATATCGGAGTTCTGACTGGTAGCAGCAGAGAAGAGTTTTTCGGTGGGATGCAACCGGGTTTCAGTCCGCTGAGTAGGGAGCTGTGACGCTCAGAGGAACTGTAGAACATGTCTTTGTTGTTTGGCCCCTTCTTTACACAAATATTCCCCGTTCAGGCTTGCTGAAGTGGAGTTATATCCCATTCCATCCTTCTGGGATAACTCGCAAAAGCATAACGAGACAGGAGAAGGCATCTGGAAATCTCCGGTAGAAGTATTATCTTCTCACCCCTTTGAAAAAGTCTCTGTTCCATACGAGGCCTGGGTTGAGAGTTCTTGTCAAAAGCCTCACCGAACAGAAATAGAGGCTTCTTGTGAGTGACTGTGTCTGCAGTTTGGAGTGGCTGCCCGTTCATCAAACACAGCAGAGTTTCATTATCTTGAGCCATCAAGATGGCTTGCCGAGATGACGGCAGGGCATATTGAGGATATGTCACATGGGAAAGATCCTCCTTGAATTCAGGTTCAAACAAAGTCCCTACAAAGACCTCATAATTGGGATCTTCTCTGAGGTTAACTGCATCAAATAAAGAGATAAAGATCAGTACATGCAAAATCACAAAGTTTCTTTAAAAAAGAGTTCATCAAATTGTGCTATGAGCAAAGCATCAGATTACGCCAATGCATCCCACATGCACAAAGTATCCAATTGCGCCAACACATCCACTTGCGCAAGATATCAGGTTGCGCTAACCCACTTGCGCAAGGCATCAGTTTGCGCTGGCTCAACCTACTTGCGCAAATCGATGGATTGCGCCGAACATCTGCCAGCGCTTTCCAACCGATTGCGCAAGAGTATAGTTTTCATAAAAATGAAAACTATTGTGTGTGCAACCAAAACCCTAAACAGGGTGGCGCAATACCATCAATCTGTAAAAAGGGAGAGGTATGAAGGTTCAAAAATGTCAAGAACCCTAAAAAGTGTTTCGATCGAGTTTGTCATCTACCCTGCAGTGCTGGGTGGCCAATTTCATGACGAGAGATTCGGGGCACAACCCGAGTCGAGGTCTCGGCGGGGGCCTTGCCCTTCTCAGTAGTTGTACGCTTGGGTGCCATTGCAATCGACGGCGGGAAGAAGAAGAAGGAAGTCGGAATAGGAGGAAATCTTTTATCTCTTCAGAAAATCAAAAGCAAGTAAAGCTTGACAGAATGAGAATGGAAACTATTTATAGTTTTCAGAAGTGTAACAGTCACCTCAGATTGCGCCACAAAAGTCGAAGCTGATTCCTCCAAATGCGAAGTCAAAGCGCCACTTGCGCAACTTGATTTTAAATTCGAAGTTCAAAGTATTTCGAAACTTTGAATATTTTCAAATTTTGAAAACTTTGAAGGGGGTCTTGTAGGTCCTAAAAATCAAGTTGTACCCATCAAAAAAGCAATGAAAATCAAATTACGCACCCTTCAAATGAATTGTGCAGGAGACAGACTGCGCAACAAATCAACTGTGCGAGGCTGAACCGCGCTAACATCCAAGCGCGCTAGCTGACGTGGCAACGTCATCATTACCTGACAAAAATTCGATCTTCTGACAGCTGACATCCCGATAAACGAGGAGTTCTTTCGTTTTTTTTGCAGCACAGCGCTCGAGGACAGCTGTACAGCCAGCGCAATCTGCTAGCCCAACCGAAGCGCAGTCTGACAGCTCCTCTGTAGCGCAGTTCGATCCTAGCACTGTCTGAAGCTAGCGCAGTTCAAGCGGCACAATCCATCAAGATATTTGACATTTTATACGTGGCCTACATGCCATCAATTGCTCACCACGTGGTAACCGTCTGTACACAACCATGCGTATTTCAATCAAACAATGCCACGCGTCTAATACAGTTGAGCCACGATTGAGTAACTGCCAGCGCAGTTCGTTGTTTGCGCAGTCCAATGCCTGCGTAATCCAACCTGCGCAATCCAGAAATAACTACTAATTAGTTATTTTCCAGAACTCTATAAATAGAGTTTCAAGTCCTTTATTATCAGGATCAGATCATTATTATCACCAGAGATCAGGAGTTCTTGTCCAAGTGCTGCTGTATTCTTCAGAGGCTACCGTCTTCAAAGTTCACATCGTCCAAGGGATAAAGCGATCGTCTTCAGATCGAATTCCTATAGTTGTACTTTTCCAGAATTCAATTGTAATCTTCTTACAAAGTTTGTGTAATAAAAAGAGCTTTTGTTTTTGCAAACAACCCCATCCTTAATTTCGAGGACGAAATTTTCTAAGGAGGGAAGATTGTGAAACCCAGAATTTTAGGATTAATAAATTACTGGATCTGTAGTGTAATTTTAGTTTATTATTATTATTATATATTATATTATTATTATTATTATTATTATTATTACTTATTAGTCAAAATTAGGAAAAAATATTATTTTTAAAATAATCGTTGATTTTTGATTGTGGCCCTGTACCCGACCCCGTGACCGGAGTCCGACCCCGAGATCGAACCCGGTTTCCCGAAACCCAATCCCGTTCCGAACCCATTCTTTTTAACTCTTTTAAAATCCTTATTATTTATTAGATATTAGTTATAAAAAAAATTATAAAACCAAACCCAACTGGCTTGGTCTCCCACGACCAAGCCAGCACCCCTATTCTCCAGCACCCCCATTCTCCTCTCCTCCACACACCTCACCAGCACCTCTTCTCCCACTCTCCCCTTAAAATAACCACCCCTATCACCAACACTCACCACCAGCATCCCTATTCCTATCCCCTCACTCTTTTCTCACCCTCTTGTCATGCCCCGAGTCGGCAACGTTCGTCCCCGATGTTAATTTTTACCGATTAGATCGTCCTCGCTAAGGCGTGATGCCGTACGAGTCTGAAATTGCACTCGTACAAGGCAGAACGTTACGTTGCTTTTGATATTAATACGCCAAGTTGAAACTTCATAAATCACATCAGAATTTAAGACGCAGTATAGGAAGATAGAAAAGCTTTTCATTTATAGCTTGCAACGAAGTGCAAGTCGTAATTACATTGGATGCCGTTGCGGCTACATTGATTAAAAATAGAAAAAAAATACATTCGACAAGTTGCCTGAACTACGCTTGTCGTTCCATACATTTGCCCCTTTATACATAAGCCGTCGACTTGAATTGGCTTCAAAATACTTCAGCATAGGAAGAGCTTCAAAACGCCTCTCCGCATTTCAGCTTCATTTTAGGTTGGAGCGCCCGCCGCACCTGGGGAAATTGGGGGAGGGGATTAGCACACTTGCTAAGTGGACGAGACGAACCAACTCGTCTAAACCGACTCTGATTGTTAGGGTAGGCATGCTTTAGAGTTGTCTTTCTATTTGAACTAAATGAATTCAGTTCATATTCGATAGCCATCTTTGAGTAATAAAGCATACAGTATAATATCGCAGTTTATCATATTTTTTACCACGGCCGTGCTCGTCCCTGCATGAAAACAGAGATAATATTTACACCTGCATAAGACAATAGGTGAGCATACAACTATCTTATATGCGATCATTGGTGCTATGCACCACTAGGGACTTAATCGAAGTCGGCATGCGATGCTACCCTTTCAGCCTAGGTTGCAAGCCTTACTGAAGGTCCCGCATGCCTCGTGCCGAAGCACGATAAATTATTCCCCCTAGGACGAATCGGTTCCGATGCCCCGGATACCGTTTCGAGGAAAACGAACTTGTGCACAAGCTGTCCATGACCATGCCTATGTGCGAACAATTTCATATATGCAAACAGTTTCGTAAAGCGCGGATAGTATCGAACGGCATTATCATTTCTCACAACTCATGCAACGATTCATTTTTCCCAAAGCCGTACACCGATTTAGCATCCCGTGGGCACCAATTTATCCGAGGCATCATAACCCATGATCGACGTTTCACATTATTTTGCAGCACGTGAAATAGTCTATCTTTTTACTAGAACCTTAAACTTTTCCGTTTATGTGAGAAACTTGTATTTTTCAGAGTAGATTACTCAAAATCAATACGTTTTCCCCGAGTTCTTGACCTTAGTGGATTGGCATGCAATTAACTTGGCATCGTTCGATTTGAATGAATTCAAGCAAGGAATAAATTTACGGGACAGAGTAGAAAAGAAGGGTCGAATCACCTACCGATTACTTTGCTTCGTGCCGATCGTCCAAGCGCTACGCAACGTCAATCCTTAGTTACGCGAGCTCCTACAATGGCACCAATGCTTTGTTAGAATTCCTTCTTTTCCCCTTGCATCGAAATTGTAATTGCATCCATGAAAACGACGCAAAAGTACTTCATCAAGCCCAGCGGCAAAGCTCCAAGAAAACCATACAGTGGTCCGGTCCCGTCGAAGGGACTCTTATAGAGAGCTCACTCGCCGAGACGTAGCCCGCTGCATCTAGGACTTATTCCAACAGAAGTCGTTCCATTAGTTGGATCGATTCTCGTAACTTCCGTCCAAATCGATTTGAATCGATGCCGCAAGGCGTTATTCGTTTACCAACCTTAGCGATCGAGTCAGATGGCCATCTAAGTTCCCGGCCGATCTGACTCGACGCAAGCATATTATGAAGTTCCGTCGTCTATCGAAAGCGGGGCGCTACATAATATACCACTAAGAAAAAGTTTCATCCCGAAACTGAAGAACAAGGGTCTGACCTTAATTTAGACGAACAACGCAGGGTACTTCTCTTTTATTTCCGCCTCTATCTCCCACGTCGACTCCTCGACTGAATGGTTCCGCCAAAGCATGCGGACCAAGGACATCGACCGATTTCGTAGTACTTTCTCCTTGCGGTCCAAAATTTGAATAGGCTCCTCCGAGTAAGACAAGTCAGTACGTAGCTCCAACTGATCGAAGCTAACCACATGACTTGGATCGTGCACGTATTTTCGAAGTTATGAAATATGGAAAACATCGTGCACATCAGCTAAGGCAGGAGGTAGTGCGATCCGATAAGCAACCGTCGTAACTCGCTCAATGATCTCGAAGGGGCCTACAAATTTCGGGCTCAACTTATCTTTAACGCCGAACCGTATCATACCGCGCATGGACGTTACTTTCAGAAACACATGGTCTCCGACCAAGAACTCTAGCGGTCGTCGACGAAGATCTGCGTAGCTCTTTTGTCGACTTTGCGCGATACGGAGTCTATCTCGAATCAAGCGGACCTTTTCGACGGCCTGCTCCACCAGTTCCGGTCCAAGCACTTGTCGCTCACCGACTTTATCCCAGCATATCGACGAACGACACTTCCTCTCGTAGAGCGCTTCGTATGGAGCCATCTGAATGCTCGACTGATAACTGTTGTTATACGCAAACCCCGCAAGCGGCAAATGCGTATCCCAACTAGTCTTTAGGTCGATCGCACACAGACGTAACATATCTACTAAGATCTGATTGACTCTCTCCGTCTGACCGTCTGTTTGGGGATGGTATGCCGAACTAAAGTTCAGTTTGGTCTCTATCGCCGCTTGGAGGCTCGTCCAGAAACGCGATAGGAATCGCCCGTCTCTGTCAAAAATTATTGAGGTCGGTACCCCATACAGTCGAACAATCTCATCGACGTAGATTTGCGCTAACCGATCGACGCTCCATCCTACTTTAATTGCGATAAAGTGAGCCGACTTGGTCAATCTATCAACAATGACCCAAATTGCGTCATTCCCCCGCAGCGTCTTCAGAAATCCCATAATAAAATCTATCGAGATATCGTCCTACTTCCACTCGGGAATGGCGATGTTCTGCAGCTCTTCGCCTGGCCTTTGGTGTTCCGCCTTCACCTGCTGACACGCCATGTATTGCGATACGAACGTAGCCACATCTTTCTTCATACCGTGCCACCAAAAGTTTGTGCGCAAGTCCTTGTACATCTTGGTGCTTCCAGGATGTAACAAGTACTTCGCATAATGCGCCTCCGTCAGAATTTCTTTTCTGAGTTCGGCAGTTTCAGGAATGCAGAGCCTTCCCTTTAATCGCATCGTTCCGTCTCCGTCTTCCGCAAAGTCAGTCGCCCTTCCCGTTGAAATCAGCTCGCACATTTTCTTCTGGAATGAGTCGTCCTCCTGTGCGGTCTTTATCTTGCTAAGCAGGCTCGATCCTAACTTCAGCTGAGCAAGGTGCAGGTGTCGATACTCAATTCCGAGTTCGATACCCATCGCTTCAAGGTCTCGCCGTATCTCCCTGTTTATGGCCAGTGTTCCCATAAACATTATGCTAAGTACATCGGCCACCACATTTCTCTTGCTCGGCATATACTCGATCGTTAGCTCGTAATCTTTTATGAGTTCGAGCCAACGTCGCTGTCGTAGGTTGAGTTCCCGTTGCGTAAATAAGTATTTCAGGCTTTTGTGATTTGTGTAGATTCTGCATGCCACACCATAGAGGTAGTGCCGCCATAACTTCAACGCAAAGACGATCGCCGCCAATTCTAGGTCGTGCATCGGGTAGTTTTTCTCGTGCTATTTCAACTGCCGTGAAGCATAGGAGATGACTTTGTCTCTCTGCATGAGTACGCACCAGAGGCCAGTTCTCGACGTGTCGCTGAATATCTGAAAGCCTTCTGGATCGTCTGGAAGTGCAAGGATTGGAGCTGAGACGAGCCGTTGCTTCAACTCTTGAAAGCTGGATTCACAGTCGTCGCTCCATTCAAATACTACTCCCTTCTGGGTGAGGCGAGTCAGAGGCGACGCTAGTTTTGAGAAGCTTCGCACGAATCTACGGTAGTAGTCCGCTAAGCCCAGGAAACTCCGAATGTCGCTAGCCGAGACAGGTCGTTTCCAATCCACCACCGCATCAATCTTCTTTGGGTCCACTGCGACACTTTCGGCAGAGATTACGTGCCCGAGGAATGTCACGCTACTCATCCAGAACTCGCACTTACTCTGCTTGGCGTATAATTTGTTTTCACGCAGAATCTGCAGTACCGTCTTTAAATGTTCCGCATGCTCTTCCCGATTCTTTGAGTAGACAAGGATATCGTCGATGAATACGACTACAAATTTATGTATTTAAGGTCAGAAGATCGGTTCATCAGATCCATGAACGCGGCTGGGGCATTCGTCAAACCGAACGGCATGACAAAGAATTCGTAATGACCATATCGAGTGCGGAAGGCAGACTTCGATACGTCGTCGGACTTGATCTTCAATTGATGATAGCCTGACGAAGATCGATTTTTGAAAATACTGACGCACCTTGCTGTTGGTCAAGAAAGTCGTCGATTCGTGGCAAAGGATACTTGTTTCGCACGGTCGCCTTGCTGTGTTCCCGATAGTCGATGCACAGCCGCAACGACCCATCCTTCTTCTTCACGAACAGTACGGGAGCTCCCCACGGAGAGACGCTAGGGCAAATAAATCCGCAGTCTAGCAACTCTTGTAATTGCACCTTCAGCTCCTTCAGTTCTGCTGGAGCCATTCGGTAAGGCGCCTTTGATATCGGCCGTGTATCCGGAAAGGTGTCGATGCTGAATTCAATTTCTCGATCCGGCAGCATCCCGAGCATCTCGTCAGAAAAAATGTCAGGAAAATCTGCCACAACATCAGTCTGCATTGTGTTTGTATTATCCGTCCGCGTGTCTCGAACTGATGCCAAGTATCCCGCGCAGCCGAAATACAGCATACGCCTTGCCGAGATTGTCGATACCATCATCGCTGTCTTCGAGGCCGTACCGTACGAATATGAGAACTCTGTCTCGCCAGGAAGACGAAACACCACTCGCTTCTCCGCGCACTCGATCGTTGCATGACAAGCGCCCAACCAATCCATGCCCAGGATTATGTCGTAATCTTTGATGTCTAGCACGACGGCATCCAAGGATAGATATCTTCTTCCGACGCAAATGTGGCCATCCCGACAAATAAAGTTTACAGGCATATCGACTCCCGACGGAGTGCTAACGCTAATATTTATATCTAGTGATTGCATGGTTATTTTATTTTCTTTCGCATAATCAGCAGATATAAAGCTATGCGTCGCACCCGAATCGAATAGTACTCGAGCAGGTATATCTTTGTAGAGTAATATACCTGTTACAACCGTATCGGACGCATACACCTCATCCCGAGTTAAGGCATAAACTCGGCCTTGAGCTCCGTGGCGTTGATTCTGCAGGTTCACAGGCACCGCATTTGCGCCTTGTAGTGTAGGCGCTTTATATGGATTCGGAGTGTTCCTTGGTGGGTTGTGTTGATTCGACTTCCCCACCTGACAATATTGACTGAAGTGGCCTAGCTCGCCACACTTGAAGCAAGTTCTCAATCTACAATCGGGTGCTCGGTGCCCACGCTTTCCGCATCTATTACAATTTACTACGGTAAAGTGTCCACGATTCTCAGACGTGTTTGGGCGCTTTTGTACTCCCGATCCTCCAGCGTTATTAGGACGCTTGTTGAAGTTGTTGCGAATGACAGGCACGGCCCTTTGTGACATACGGCCGAAGATCCGCTCACTATCAAGTGCGGTTTCGTAGGATTCACGATATGTTTGGCATCGTTGGTTCATGACGTCCCTACGTAGTTCGTCGTTGAGGCCTTGCTGAAAACACTCGCACCATCCTTCTTTTTTGGACAGGAAGGCGCCGACAAATTTTGCAAGTTTCGAGAAGCTTGCATCATAATCTTCAACACTCATATTCCCCTGCCTCAACATCATGAACTCATCACCCTTCTGTCGACGGATGGCACGAGGAACGTACTGCTCAAGGAAGGCTGTCTTAAACATTTCCCAAGAAATCTTTTTATTGGAATCGGTTTCGCAGATCTCTTGTTTCTTCGCCGTCCACCAGTCGTGTGCTCTTAGTTGTAACTGCAGCGCCGCACAAGCCACCCTCTGGGACCCTTCGATGCAGAGAAGATCGAACAAGTCCTCCATCTCTGCGAGCCATTCTACTATCACGTCGGGCTCTGCTCGGTCGTTGAACTTCGGCTGGTTCATTTTGCGAAACTCCTTCACTTTGAGCATGGAAGGAGAGTTCACCATTTACGGGAGACTTCTTCATCCTCGTCTTCTTCTGCATCATCGTGCTTTCCCTCGAGTACCACGTCCGTCGCCTTGGTATCGCCCGCCATCCTGCTCACTATCTGAGTTAGGGCGATCATCTGCTTCTGCTGCACATCAAATTGGGTTTTGAATTGCATCTGAAGCTGTTGCTGCTGCAGTTCCATCAACTGTAGCATCTTCTCCATAGTCGTCTCGCTAGGGCCAGTGCTTTTTGTGCTCGACGTACTATCCACGGTTTGGGTTGTTGGGCCGGCGATTTTCTTATCTCGCTTAGTCATTCCTACAAACAGTGTAAACCCGTTAGTATTTTTCAAAAATATCTACGGGCTTACCTGTATGGAACTTGTATTTCACGCAGCATGCCGACAAGCATTCAATCAAGCCATCGCAACAGACATTCCAACAGTGAAACATCTTTCAAAAATCTGAGAAAACATAACTAGCTCTGATACCAATTTGTTACGCCCCGAGTCGACAACGTTCGTCTCCGATGTTAATTTTTGCCGATTCGATCGTCCTCGCTAAGGCGTGATGCCGTACGAGTCTGGAATTGCACTCGTACAAGACAGAACATTACGTTGCTTTTGATATTAATACGCCAAGTTGAAACTTCACAAATCACATCAGAATTTAAGATGCAGTATAGGAAGATAAAAATACTTTTCATTCATAGCTTGCAACGAAGTGCAAATCGTAATTACATTGGATGTCATTGCGACTACATTGATTGAAAACAGAAAGAAAATACATTCGATAAGTTGCCTGAACTACGCTTGTCGTCCCATACATTCGCCCCTTTATACATAAGCCGTCGACTTGAATTGGCTTCAAAATACATCAGCATAGGAAGAGCTTCAAAACGCCTCTCCGTACTTCAGCTTCGTTTTAGGTTGGAGCGCCCGGCGCACCTGGGAAATTGGGGGAGGGGATTAGCACACTTGCTAAGTGGACGAGATGAACCAACTCGTCTAAATCGACTCTGATTGTTAGGGTAGGCATGCTTTAGAGTTGTCTTTCTATTTGAACTAAATGAATTCTGTTCATATTCGATAGCCGTTTTTGAGTAATAAAGCATACAGTATAACATCGCAGTTTATCATATTTCTTACCACGGTCGTGCTCGTCCCTGCATGAAAACAGAGATAATATTTACACCTGCATAAGACAATAGGTGAGCATGCAACTATCTTATATGCGGTCATTGGTGCTACGCACCACTAGGGACTTAATCGAAGTTGGCATGCGACGCTACCCTTTCAGCCTAGGTTACAAGCCTTACTGAAGGTCCCGCATGCCTCGCACCGAAGCACGATAAATTATTCCCCCTAGGACGAATCGGTTCCGATGCCCCGAATACCGTTTCGAGAAAAACAAACTTATGCACAAGCTGTCCATGACCATGCCTATGTGCAAACAATTTCATATATGCAAACAGTTTCGTATAGCGCGGATAGTATCGAACGGCATTATCATTCCTCGTAACTCATGCAACGATTCATTTTCCCCAAAGCCGTACACCGATTTAGCGTCCCGTGGGTACCAATTTGTCCGAGGCATCATAACCCATGATCGATATTTATATTATTTTGCAGCACGTGAAATAGTCTATCTTTTTACTAGAACCTTAAACTTTTTCGTTTATGTGAGAAACTTGTATTTTCCAGAGTAGATTACTCAAAATCAATACGTTTTTCCCGAGTTCTTGACCTTAGTGGATTGGCATGCAATTAACTTGGCATCGTTCGATTTGAATGAATTCGAAGCAAGGAATAAGTTTGCGGGACAGAGTAGAAAAGAAGGGTCGAATCACCCACCGATTACTTTGCTTCGTGCCGATCGTCCAAGCGCTACGGAACGTCAATCCTTAGTTACGCGAGCTCCTGCAATGGCACCAATGCTTTGTTAGAATTCATTCTTTTTCCCTTGCATCAAAATTGTAATTGCATCCATAAAAACGACGCGAAATCACTTCATCAAGCCCAGCGGCAAAGCTCCAAGAAAACCATACAGCGGTCCGGTCCCGTCGAAGGGACTCTTATAGAAAGCTCACTCGCCGAGACGCAGCCCGCTGCATCTAGGACTTATTCCAACAGAAGTCGTTCCATTAGTTGGATCGATTCTCGTAACTTCCGTCCAAATCGATTTGAATCGATGTCGCAAGGCGTTATTCGTTTACCAAGCTTAGCGATCGAGTCAGATGGCCATCTAAGTTCCCGGCCGATCTGACTCGGCACAAGCATATTATGAAGTTCCGTCGCCTATCGAAAGCGGGGTGCTATACCTCTCACTCTCCTCTTCCCCTCCAGAGCTAACCCGACCCCGAGCCCCGTTCCCGTCCCCAGGCCGCGCCACCTTCGGCCGCCCTCCCGCGCGCGCCCTCCGGCGACCTCGCCACCAGCCCGCGCCGCCTCCTCCGGCGCCTAAGCCCCGACCCCGCTTCGGCCAAGCCCAGGCCGCGCGCCCCCGGCCGCCCCGTGTCCGGCCAGCGCCCCTCCGGCGTCGACCCCGTGATCCCCTGTGCGCTGCCTCCCAGCGCCGACGTCCCCGCCACCGATTCCGGCCTCCCGTGCCTTTCGGCCGTTCCCCGCCGTGCCCTAGCCCCGGTGCCCGCCAATTTTGCTCCGACGATTTCGGCCAGACCCCGCCGCGGTCTCCGCGCGCCTTCCGCGTGCGCCCCGCTGTTCCACCAGCGCTGTCCAGTGCTGTTCCGGTATTTTCCCGCTGCTGTCCGCGAGTTTGGGACTTTCCCGAGTCCACGGGAACGTGGTTTTCCTTCTCTATTTTTGCATCTGAGAGCTCTAGCCGAGCACCCGAGGTATATTCCCGTATTCCCCGTGTCCTTTCTCAGTGTGTCGATGATGATTCGGTCCCCGATCCCGTTAAGGGATTCGGCTTAGATAATTTCGGGTTTTTTGAAGTCCATCTCGGAATGGTGCTGGCTTGACGTTTTGTGCTGTGGTTTGGAATATTGGTTTTGAGTGATAAGTTCTTCTGTTGGTTTTTGGTTCTGTGGGATTTTGGAATTTTCGAGTTTAGATTTCGGGTTTAATAATACTTCTGTTGCAATTTCGATTTCGGATTTAATAACATTCCTGGGTTGGAATATTTGTAGTTTTGATAATTGGAGTCCCTGGTTTGGGACAGTTATTGGTATTTTTGGCATTTATCCCAGTATTGGGTTGTCCCAATTACAGAGGGGATGCTGCCCGAATTTTCAGAAAATATTTATAAAAAAAGGGATTTCTATAAAATTCTAATTTCCAAAACCGGCTTTTGCAAAAGATTTGTTGTTTTGGTTTTCGATTACCTTTTTTCGGGCGACGACCAAATTCGGTCTATGGGCCCTAGCAAAATGCAAACGAAACCGGCCACTCCGGACGTTGAGGCATTAGCTAGAATGCGAAGTGATATTTTGGACCAAATCTGAGACTCTTTAATATTATATTATATTATATTATATTATATTATATTATATTTTGAAACTGGTACTACTTTTTAGCATTTATGGTGCAGGGCCTCGGCCTGCTGAATGGACCGCTTCCCGGCGTTCAGGATTCCCCTGAATTTTATTATATATTTTTAAATTTGATTTATGTAAAGGTTGTAAGGGCATAAGCCCAGTTTTCTATTTTATTTCGCTGTGACCCTGTATTGTGTAGTTTAGGTTTTTACTTTCTTTTCTGAGTTGGTTTTCGTTATTAGACGCGTAATTATAATTTAGGTATTAATTATTTTGTATAAAATTAATAAGGTTTTTCACGATAAATTAACTTGAATAAAATATTAGTAAGTTAACGAAGTCCATGTTTTATCACTAAAAGAAAAATGTAGTTATATATATATATATATATATATATATATATATATATATATATATATATATATATATATATATATATTAAAATACAAAGTTTTGCCAAATTAACCGGTAATTGCCATTTTTCCAATTAATCAATAACCGACTTATTTAATTAAAATAATAACGAACGTAGATTACGACGTTAGACGATTTTCGGTAGATTAATTAATAAACTTAAAACCTGACTAGGGTCTACTTCTAGAGATTGTAACTAGCACACCTAGAATGGTTTCATTATGGTTCTAAGCCAAGGTTCTCAACTGTAGGATCTCGGAGACGAACCTGACATCCTTCTCGGTACCAACATTCTCGATTCAGTCAATTAACAGAGGCAAGTTACGGTTATGTTTTCTTGTATTTTATTTAGTAATTGTCTAGCTGCATATTTAAACCACATTGCTACACTGAACCCTCTCACAGGGTTCAGATATTGATTGATATTGATTGTGGGGATTGGGGGAATAGTGTAACGTTTATGGCCAATACCCTCCTATATTGCAGGATTGTGCGAGCTTACCCCTCTTACACACGGGGATAAGCCGTATCGCGTCGCTAGAACGCTAGTGTATAATCCAAGCCGGTCATAGACGATTACACATTCAAATCACATTGTTTTTAATCGTAGAACTACTGGAAAATATTGTTTCAACTGTTTAGCCTGCACTTTTCCATTATTACTTGAAATATGAGATACATATTCGTACTTGCTCCCTCCTGACTGGAGACAACATTTTTAGGTGACATTGAGGATGCTGAGCTATTGTACAATAGCTACTATGACCTGGTTTTGTACCATATGGTGTTGCCAGAGTCCTCCTTGGAGGACGCAGGACCTGAGGCCGACGAGCCGACCGCTTAGCTAGTCGTTTCCAGTTTTTCTAGTTTTATTGTTCTGGAGTTTTGTTAATTTGAATTCAGCACTTTATTTCAGTTCTTTCATTTCCAGTTGTACTTTTCAAATGTTGAATAAAAGTTTTAAATTTTTCGTATATTGAGTTGTGACAAATGTATAGATGTTGTTGTGAATACCTGCATATAGAATAGCTTACTGCCGCCGTCTCACAACGGTGCAGGCTGGGCATGATCCGGTTCGACCTAATAATTTTGGATCGGGTCGTGACATCATGCCCCGTACTCCGTCCACGGGGTGCGCGAGAGAGGAATACTGTCGCTATCGATTCGGTCGGGACCGATAGGTCGGGATCGGTCGACTCGATCGAACGGAAACGGTTGAATTAAGATCCATTCTCTCGCCTGAAGTAAACTCAAGGTGAGTGGCCGACCCTTCTCTTCTCGACCCCCTTCCTAGGTAAATCGATAATGTTGTTACGAATGAAAGGATAAATGCAAGGGCACGAACGCGGGAAAAGGATTAAGTTTTCAAAGATAATGTAGGCTATGTCTTAATAACTAAAAGGAAAATATGTCTTCGCACGGTTATGGACAACTTGTCGACAAGGCGGTAGTTTCCTCGAGCAGCAACCCGGGGCCACGGGACCGTTTCGGCCTAGGAGGAAACAGGATATAGTCGTGCATAAGGTTTCAGCACAGGTTAAGCGGGGACTTGCAACGGAGCTAGCTACTTTCGTTGAAAGGATCCCGATTAACAAAGCTATACGTCCAGGATGGCTTGTGATGCCAGTGACGTCGTAGAGGGACGAGGCGAAGGAGGTCAGCCACTCGCCTTAGACTTGCTTCAAGCGAGCGACTGGTTGGCTGCGCTAACGTCACCTATGCGATCACCTGCAACCCGCTGAATATGGAACTTGGTTCCAGATAAGCCATTCCATAACATGGAATGGATCTTAATACAACCGTTCCCGTTCGATCGACCCGGCCGATTCCGACCTATCGGTTTCAACCGAATCAGTAGCGACATTGTTCCTTTCTCGCACACCCTGTCACGACCCGTACCCGGAGTAAGGGCATGAGTGCGTGACAGCGTCCCAGCCTGCACCGCAGAAACGGCGTAGAATGTTATTTAGGTCTACTATCTAACAACAGTTATAATATCAAAACCTGTCGAGAACGGTCAACTCCGAATGGAGGACAAACAATGACAATATAATATACTCAATCACAAACTCTAAAAAATATAGATGATACCGAAAGATAAAGACAACAAGATATAAAATATCATTCAAAAGATCCAACACAGAAATAATACAAGTCTAGAGTCAACAATCTCAATATAATACTAAAATAATATTGGAATCTATGAATCGAATCGATGCAAAGGATAAGTCCCGTTTGAGCAAGTGTTGATTTTAGTTGATCTGGTGTGCAAATTATGCTTTTACGCTGGACGATAATAGGTCGATATTTTGCCTTATTCAGTAAAGTGTCCGCAAAACCAAATCGTCGCCTTGCAACGGAGTGTGGCATGGGCGCGGTAGGCCAAATCAACCGAGTAGTTCAAAGTAGGGAATTGTGTATGGTATTTATGGTGCACATCATTAGGACGGGTTACGACCGTCCAGTGTTGTGATAAGCTATGTTATCATTAAGTTTGGGATCCTTCGGATATTGGACTAGCAATCCGTATTGAAGCGATCATAGGCTTACACATAAGGATGCCAAAGATGCATTACAGTGTGAAACACCGTGACCTTCATATAGATAGGGCCGGTGGGCTGAGATCAGCGCTGGGTGCAGGCGCAGGGCCTGCCACCCTTATGCATATGTTTAAGTTTACGGTTGGTTGGTTGAGTGAAATGATATGATTTCTTATGTAAAGTTCTAACCTTGCAGGCTAGGCAAAATGGGACAGAGATGAGCATGATCACTATGTTTATGTTAAGATTATGTCTAACTGTATCTGCCGCAGGGACTCGGTAGTGGACAAGTTCAGGATATGTTCGGCTCGAGGCGGGACTTGGCTTGGACGTGCCGAGGAATAGAGTCCTTAGCGTTCAAGAGGTGCTACCGCATTGGCGTTCGGACTTGCGATATGGAGATGTTCAGACGAAGACTACTTGTTGGCTATAAAGAGACATAATGTATGGAATAATGTAATCCTTTGTGAGCTAGAGAGATCATGAGCGTTGTAGCCAATTGGCATGTTAAGTTGGGCTATTCAGAGCCATTGTAACCTTCAGTTCATTATCAATAAAAGGGATTCTTGTTGTATACTACGTTTTTCTTTCGCTGCTTATGTTATCAATTTGAGCTATAAATACTATTATGAATCTGTTATCTTGCCTTGCACGAGCGCAACTCCAGGCTCGTGCGGCATCACGCCCCAGCGAGGACGATGATTCGGGTAAAAACTTGATAATGATGAAGACGGTATCTCGGGCGACAATCATAAGTATCGAGGTATGATCAGGAAAAATTTAACAGTAGCATTAATATTAAATCTACATTAGCTTTTCTGTTAATTTAAAATTTACAATATAATTGAAACTAATATTAAGAAAATGTTACTTGGCTTCCAAAAAATTTGGGTGATACCATCTTCCATTATGTGGCATATGACATGGTTGCTAACATGACAGCTGACATGGCAAAATTTAACAATAAAATTAATATTAAAATTAACATTAATAGTAAATAAATAATTTAATATTAAATTAATATTAATTAATTTTAACATTAATATTAACATTAATATTAACATTAATATTGATATTAACATTATCATTAGCATTAGCATTAACATTAACATTAACATTAATATTAATATTAATATTGACATTAACATTAACATTAAAAAAATTTGGGTAATTAATTTTTGGGGTTAAAATTGGCCATGTCAGCTGTTATGTCATCTGCCATGTCAGATGCCACATAATGGGAGATGGCATCACCCAAATATGTTGGGAGCCCAAACGACTAATTGCTAATATTAATACAGTGGCATTACCATTATTTTCCAATAGATTTGTGCCTTGTTCGGTCACACCCCTCCACGAGCGGGTTATACCCCTGAAACGAGGGGTTAAATAGCCTTTTTCAAAGAAGAGAACCCATCCGACTAGAGAGAAACAAAGGAGAGAAGAAGAAGAACAGTCGCAATGGAGAGGAGCAAGAGCAAGATCAACTGCAGCGGATGGGCCGTCATTCCTACCGAGATTCTCTCGATGATACTGGTACTGTCGGGGATGTCGGCGGACGAGGTAATGTGCAACGTGGCCCCAGTTTGTCGTTCGTGGTGAAAGGCGCTCAACGGTCCCTTAGACTATTGGTCTAACGTCGACTTGGTACAGTGGTGCCGGAGGACCCAGCAAACCGCTGAGATTAGTTTGACCGTAAAGAAGCTCGTGGCTCGCAGTGGGGGATATCTAGGGTCCTTTTTCGCGTACAAGCTCGACGAAGCAGCCTTCTGTTTTGCATATTTAAGGCCAGTACAAAATTTTATTTGGTCTTATTCTAATATTTTATTTTTTCTATTACAAAATTTTACGTATACTTTTGTTAATTTCTATTGATGTTTTTCTATTTTTATAATACAGTAGAAAATTTCTAAGGGTGCTGCGCATTCCGAAGTGCGACGTGAGTGATGAAACTTTCGTGAGACATTTGGAGTTTCTCCCGGTGCTGGAAGAACTCGACATTAGCTATTGCCTCTATATCACATCGACTGGAATATTTTTTGCCGGAAAGTATTGCCACCGTCTGGTCAAGCTGAGGAGGAACATGCCCGCTCCAGATTTTATGCTCAGGAACAGATTCGTGCTGCACACGCATAACGAGGCGGAGGAAAAGGCCGTGGCTGATTCGATGCCGCTCTCGAGCACCTACATATGGGATTCGACATGTTCAATGGAGACATGCTACGATCTATTATATACAACTGCAAGGGTCTTCGCGTGTTCGACATACGTGGGTGCTTCAACGTGCACTTCGACGACGACCTCTAGAAAATTTGTTATTTAATACAGACGTTTAAACGACCCTTTGATGATGTAATCCCAGTCCCAGGGGAACCTGGATACGAGATGTATAATGATTTAGATATCATCAATCATTCCTGGGGTGAATGGTGAAAACATTAGCATGCATGCATGCATACATTTCTTTATATTTTTCACTAGTCTACATATACGTACTTTGTACGTATTTTAATTAGAATATTATAAAGTCAGTTGTCATCTTTTCGTCTTTTTCAGGTGACTATTTATATGTCAAGAGATTCGAAGTACAATTTTTTTAATTTTTATTTTCTATTGAGACTAATAACCTTTAGAAAATGGTAATGAAAAATAAAATTTATTACCATTGGAACATAATGTTATATGGAAAAATGAAACTTGCATGCAAGATATTTTTTCTGAGTTCGATTCTCCATTTTGACAAAATTTTACTTTTGTCAATAATTTTTTACATGATTAATTTTTTTATAAATAAAATGGACTGTGATATAATGACGCCTAAGACGGCTCACTTCTGAGATTTCGACATTTTCCAACACAGATTTTACTATTAATACAACATCTCAGTTTAATCATATCCAAGAGATTTTGACATTTTCCAACACAGATTTTACCTTCTTCAAGATAAATTCTGGCGGTGCAAATTCCACTCATATTAGTGGTATCAGTGCCATTCACTATAATTAATGGTGTTCGATACGAAAATATTGGTTTCTTTTTCACAACCCTTTAAAATCTATTTATACAGCCAAACTATTCATCTTCACCAGCCTTCAAAACCAATTTATATAGATTCAAAACAAAACTAAACAGCCAAGCTATTTAAAATTCACAACCCTACATAACAGTCTCAAATGTACCATTCTCCGTCCTAAATGTACCATTCTTCGTCCTATATGTACCATTCTCCGTCCTACATGTATCATTCTCCGTCCTAAATGTACCATTCTCCGTCCTATATGTACCATTCTCCGTCCTACATGTATCATTCTCCGTCCTACATTTACCATTCTCCGTCCTAAATGTACCATTCTCCGTCCTAAATGTACCATTCTTCGTGTTAGAGGAACGGAGAATGACCATTAACAGTCCCAAAAATTGTTCCATACTAAGTTAAAAGCATATAATAGCACCAAAAAAATGTTAACAATAGAAAAATTCTACAGAACCCAAACACCAGACTCGAACCTAGGCCTTCCATGTAAAAGCCAAACAGCACAACCAACTAAGCTTGGAATAAGAAATATCCCCAACTTCCAATAAGAAATAAGAAATTGAATATCTCCAACTTCCAATAAGGAATAAGAAGAGTCGGTTAGGAACATGTATATATATACATAGGGGTCCCCATTCAGATGTGTAGGTTGCACATTTAATATGGCTCCAAAAAGATCATCTGGTTGGAAACTATTGCCAGAGTCTTCTTCCAGTTGTCGCCGAGCCTCTCCGCATGGAGCACCCTCTGCGCCGCCTCCGGTCCATGACTGGCTGGCAGCGGCTGTGGACTTCCTGACCTCCTGCGGGTTGTCACTGGAGGTCATCGTTCGACCTCTTCATCCGGCGCCCAACTTTGACCTGTTGCCGATCACTCCGGAGGAACGGGATTCTCTGGAGAAGAGGGAAACGTTTCGCCGCCTGTGCCATAGGGCGGGTGTGCGCACCCTGCAGGACTTTGCGGAGATCCTCCGCGAGGCCAGTGAGGGGTAGACCTCTTATTTTTCTATTTTTTCATTTTTTACAGTTTTTTGTCCTCCTCTTGTATACTTCGCCGGAGAATGTTCCGGCGACGAAGCTGGAATTTAATGCAATATAATATTTTGTTAACTCAATTTGGTTTCGGCTACAAGCGACTAACTATTTTATCTATTTTTCAATTAACAAATCTTGTTACGTCAAATCCATATATCAGCGACGATATCCCCATCAATGACTTGTTACGTTATAGAATTGATTATGCTGCCAGCGTCAATCTTGCGTCAAATCCATCTTAAATATGATTACAAAGTAAAATAGGGGACAACTTTGAGTGTTTCAATTTTACACTTTTCAAGTACATAGTCTTCTTACCAAGTCGTCAAACGTTCAAAAATTTAATCAAATATTCGAAAAATGAAAATATTGAGATTAAACTTCACATTCTTAAATATGTTGTCAATTTTTTTTAATTAAACATGTTTCCACCACGTTTTTTCTGCCAAATTTTTCAATAATTTATACGGAACACGTGGATATATACTAGTAATAATAGTAATAAATTTAATTTTGGAAAGTAGTTTTTAAAATTAGGGTCTCAAAATCCCAAAGGTTTATGTAGTGATTTCACATGGATATATACTAGTAATAATAGTAATAAATTTAATTTTGAAAAGTAGTTTTTTAAATTTAATAGTAATAAATTCGATCGTCTTATACTAGTAATAATAGTAATAAATTTAATTTAAGACTCAAAACTATTCTAATTTTTTTCACTTCCCAAGGTCATATAAGACGGTCGAATTTTCCCAATTTTTCTCTCAAACCCTCTTCCTTCTCCCAAACCCTCTCCCAAATCCTCTTCTATTGAAAATGCCGCAGAAGAAACAACGACCGTCGCCGAAGGAGAAGAATCCACAAAGGGATGCGATACAGGCCCGAAGGGCAGAAGTTGCAAGGGCGGCGAAATCCAAGATTATGGTCGCTAGGGCAGAGGCCGAAAGGGCAGCAGCGGAAGCAGCGGCGGCGGCATCGACGATGAAAGCGGAGGCAGCAGGCAAGCCACCTGCAAAAAAGGCTAAAAAAAACTCATTGCTCGACAAAGACCAAAAAATCTATCTTCGATACAGAGTCGTCGGAAGACTCAACTTATGAAGATCGAAGGCGTACTCAAGCGAAGGCTAAGGTGGCAACGGATACAGAGTCATCAGCGTACTCTGAGGATTTTGAATCCTCATCAGAAAAGAAAAATGAAGAGGAAGAGCAATCATTAAATAAGTCCCAGGCTGGAGAGGAGGTAAAAAAATTTAAAGACTCTAAATCTAAGAAGATTTACATTAAATATTTTAAGAAAAAGGCTGTTTTGCCTGAAAGATCAATTAAGATGGATGATGTCGAAGACGAAGCTTTCCTGGATATATTGAAATTCTATCAATTGAAGAAACTGAACAAATCCTGTCTTGAGAAAATCTCCCAAACAATAGTAAGAGAATTTTACTCAAATCTTCCAGCTGAAATTAAAGAAAAAGAAGAGGATCAACAACTGGTGTTTCTGAGAGGAAAACTGATTAGGGTAAATGCTGCTGTCATCAACGAATTTTATGGATTTGATCCAGTTCCTGAGTTTGATATGAATGATATTGATAATGTTTCCATGACGGATGCAATTCATGAGATTACAGGTGTATCAATGGGTGCCAAAATCCCTCAAAATGTATACAAAGATCAATTAAAAACTTTGTATAAATTGTTGTATGCCTACGTATCTTAAACACTCAACCCTACTGGACATGAGTTTTCCATCCATCCCGAGAGAGTAAAATTTTTTTATTATATGGAAAAAAAAGGATGGATATAGGTTCCTACATGTTCAGTAGAATGATGCATCTCGTGGGAAAACCAACTGCAAGGACAGCTCTCCCTTTCGGAGGATTTGTATGCTCGATGGCTAGTAAACATTCTGTCCCAAGCTGTAACGCCCCAGTCCCAATATACGTAGGACTAGGAACGTAGACATGCCAGCTGTATACATACGAAGTACAAGAGCCTTGTATGTATACATAAGCTGTAAAATGTAGTAATCCAAGACAAACTAAATCTCATCCACAATAAAAAGAATAATAATATAAAATCAACTTGAATATTTATGGTACAATCGTTGGACGGAGACAAAGTCCACTACCAACTATCTCAATGAAAGAAATGTACATGAATCAAAAAATGGCAAGACGAACCAAACGCAATCGACTTCAAAAGAATAGAGAGAATCACGGCCTTGGCTAGAACTCCTGCAGTGGATCATGAAAACACACACCTGGGGAAGAACCAGGTCCTCAGACGGACGTAACAAGATACAGGAAGAACATGCTAATATGAACTGTCAGAATAATAATATATAAAAGACTATTCTAGACACAAATATGCAAAGAAGATTCTAACCGCCTAATATGCAATTTAGAGGACAACTTTCATGCGCATGGGTGGGATTTTAGGCTATGTGTACGTAACTGGCATCCAGTCATCTGTATCCGTCCGTAACGTCCAAAACGTCAGAGGGTATCTGCAAATAAATCGTCACAGTTCCATCCGGAGACTGTGGTTTACCTGTTTGGATTCCCATTCCTACTAGCGACTGTCCTCTCCAATATTTCTCACACTGTTCAAGTCATGTCCATGGCTCGCCCAGTTTTGTAACTGCTTGAGTCTCTAAAATCCTAGTCATAGTTGTTACGAATATCTACCGTCACATGACTTTAGAGATAGCTAGTCAATAAGTCGTGCCCCTAGCAACATGTCTCAAACCGTATAGTGTGAGTGTCACAGCCAAAGGAGATATAAGGATATCCCCCAACCAGAAGGTAGTCCGCTAACACTAAGTTAACATGCATAAAATAAAGTAACGACTAATAAAGTCGCTTGCACCCAAGTGTGGCTTGGACGCACAATTTATAACAAAGGAAACTAACAATATGAAACAAAGTAAATAATACCAAAAATAAATAATTTGACAGTAAATTAGCAAGGTATACTTGCCTGGTAGGCCGCCTGGTGTGGTACTATGATCATGTGGCATGGAGTATGACTGCGGTGTTACAACTACGCATGACGGCCTCAGATGATGGCATGGACTCTTCCATTGGGTCCAGGACGGTTAAATTAGTTAGGGTCCATAGGAAGATGTACAAATTTTGGCGAGGGAATAGGAAAATGAGATTAGTCGTGTACATGAGAAAAATCAAAGGAAAAAGAAATTGGATAAATAATGTATATATGCTTTTTAGAAAAATACTTATAATTTTTGAAAACGATAATTTATTAGTTAAAATAGTTTTTAGATAATTACTGCGAAAAATGTTCTAAGGCAAACTTTTTGTCAAAATACACTTTTTAAGTCACAAGCTATATATATATATATATATATATATATATATATATATATATATATATATATATATATATATATATATATAGTTAGAAATAACAATATAATATATTTAGGGTGAATTCCCCAAAATACTCATAATAATTTGAAGTTATAAAAGTGGTTAAGTAAAATACAATATTTAGTTATAAGTACAATTTTTAGAAACATATTCATTTAATTAATACTAATAATAATAATAATAATAAATTTATAACTGATACTAAAAAGAAGAGAACAATTAATAATAAAAAAAAACAAAAATATCAAAACAAAGCAACAAAATTAAAATAAATAAATAAATAAATGAAATAAAAAAATAAAAAATAAAAAAACTCACACTTTCCCAGCAAATGCAGCTGGGTGGGTTGCTGCCTCTCTTTAGAAAAGAAGGGGGGAGAGAGAAAAGTCAACCTAAAACAAAAAAAAAAGAAATGGAAGAAGGGATCAGCGAAGGAGAAGAGTGGAAAATGGGGCGCTCGGCGGGAATTAACGGCGGTAAGGGCTGCGCCGATGGCGGACGCGGGGGAACAGGGACGGGGGTTTCGAGCGGGGCGGACGCGCTCGCGGGGCGGAGGTGCGGACGCTGTGGCGCTTGCGGAGGAGAGAAGGGGGCGGCGGACGGGCACCGTTCAGTCGGCGGACGGAGGAAGCCCTCGAGCACGGTGGCGCTCGAGACCGGAGCGGCGCACGGCCGTGGTCCGCGGCCGGCTGCGCGTGGAGGCGACGACCAGGCGTGTGGTTCTACGGCGCGTGCGGAGGAAGCAGAGGCGCTGGCGGTAGATCTCCCGGCGGGTAGGCGGAGGAGACCAGGGGCTGCCGCGCCCAGTCAGAGCTGCGCGAGGGAGAAGATGGGTCGCCGATCGGCGGCGCATCTCGCTTGAGGTAAGTGAGGGGTGGTGTGTTCGGTTTAATTTTAGTGGTGGCGGCATTTATTTTGGTGGGTTTTGCGGTTGGTCATGGTGGCGGTGGTGGTATTGGTAGGCTGGGTCGATGGGCAGGGGTTGGGAGATGGCCGGAGCCACGGGAGGTGATGGTAGCGTATAGGCGGCCGGGCTGTGGTGGTTGTGTTGGAGTTGGTCGGAAAGCGGGGGGATCGGGAGTTCGTCGGTGGTGGTGGCAGCGGGTTGGTCGTAATGGTGAAGAAGTGCGGGGATGGATAGCAGTGCGGTTGGGTCGGGAAGAAGGAGGTGGTGGTCGCGGAGTCTGTGATGTCGGTGGTGGCTAGGGATAGGTTTGGTTGACTGTTGTGTCGGGATTGTCGACACGAGGGGATGTCATGTCTATGTATAAACATGGAATAAGAATTTGGATGGAGAACATGGACACGATGCACGCACACTTTTGGATGGAGGAGTACCTGCCTATTTATAGGATGTGAAAATTTCCAGTTGGATAAAGATTAGGATTTATTTAAAACCCAAATAGATAAATACCATATTAATTTAGATAGTTTTAAAGCAATTTCAATCAAATTTTGAATCAATTTAAATCTAGGTAAATCTTTATATTAAAATAGAATCCATAAAATACATCCATATTTTTAAATCACAATAATTTATCTAAATATCAATCAAACAAAATTTAAAAATATATTTTTATGAACACTAATATTTTAATAATAATTAATTTCAAAAATAAACATAAATATTTAAATATTTAAAATACCTTATTGCTAAATAATTTGTTATAAATAATAAAAATAAAATTTGAAAACATACTTGAAATAATTTTTTTCATGTGCTTTACACGAGTAGCATATTCTAGTTTTCTAATTTACCACTATTAAAATAAGATAGTATTTTATAAATAATTAAAAATAATAATTTTTCCAATCTCGATAGATACTTTTCACAATTTTTTAATAAAAATATTTATTATACATACTATTTTGAAACCATCACTGATTGATAAAATCAAAATCATTTTTCTAAAAATATGAACCTCGTCCATATTCGCATTCGACGAGTAAATACAAAAACGTAAATTTACGTACGACGTACAATACGACTTTGCGACGTATAAATAAAATAAAAAATCAGTACTAAAATATAGTAGAAATTTAGGAGTTTTACACAAGCTTAGCAGGGGATGTTTATATTAAAAACAAAGGCCCCATGAGAAAACTAACCTTCACTCGAATGTTTGGAAAACGGGCAGCAGCTGCAAGTAAACCATCAACATCTGAAAAACCATCAACTTATGGATCAAAAACACTAAGGACAGGGTTGATGATCTATACAATTTTATTGCTGCAAACTTTTAGAATGTCTTCAAAGAGACGAAGACTATATCCGACAACCAGAAATTGATTCTGGATAAGATTAACCAGATAGAGGTTGAATTTGCTTACCACGAATAAGATTTTTCTTCCCTCGTGAAGAAGGTAAATGGGGCTAGCCCAAACTCTTATGTAAAAATACACACTGTGCACATTGACACTTTAATGCTAGCCATCACTTTGATACTTTTATTTATGTTTGTGGATGTCATTTCTACATATACAGTGAGTCCATACTGACTATAATTTTTCTTAATCCGTCCCTCAAGGTGTAGGTGAAGGATATTTTGAGAAAGAAGAAGAAGAAGAAGAAGAAGAAGAAGAAGAAGAAGAAGAAAAAAATGAAACAAGAAGAAGAAGAAGGAGATGGCTATGAAGATTCATCTTTTGAGTTTTGAATCTTTTATTTCAATTTGGAAGTAATATTTGACTCGTAATATGGTTCTGAATATTTGATGGTCATGACGGTCAAACTAAATTTTGTGTTTGAAATATTGTAAGACTAAACTTTTCGCTTGTACTAAGTGCATAGTTCGTAATTTGTTTGGAAAATGTAATATGGTCTTGAATTTAGAGTAGGTCTGATATTTATTTGGATTATTGTATTGTGAATATGCAGGTTCTATGTTGAATTACTAACGTGGATTGGGCAGATTACTGTAACGTGAATTATGCAGTTTATTGGACTTGGAATGAAGTATACTTAATTTGATTAAGATTTTTTGGTTGAAGCGTTTATTTGATTGGCAGTTGGCCTTCATAGATAATATTAATATTTTGGTGTATTTCTTTGATTTGCAGATGTCCATCACAGATTTCATGAGTCCTGGGTACATTCCTTGGGTTTACAGATGGCCTCATTACGGATGCATTCCTGGGATCACTAAAACTTTATTTGATTATAATGTGTTTTACTTTCTATAAAAAATTATTACATCGATGCCATCAGTATGAATTCGATGCCAGTGCCTGTTCATCCTTTGTTATTGCTGAAGCAAAATTGTAATCCTGTCTGTTCATCCCTTGTTATTGCTGAAGCATAATTGTAATCCTGACTGTTCATCCTTTGTTATTGCCATCAGTACATCGATGCCATCAGTATGAAGTCGATGCTAGTGTAATGCATAATGTAATGTAAGAAAAATTCTCTTTGATAGTAGGTTAATTATATTCAAACACTCGCAAAAAAATTTGTGCAGCCATATAGTGGAAGCCTGATAAAATGATATTCAGATTTTCTTGAACATGATTTAATATTAAATGAATATACTTTGGTAAATGATATTAAAAATACTGTAAATATTTGGTTAAAAAAAATATGAGATACTTGAACATTTTCAGTCCTAAATGTACCATACTTTGTTAAAAGCACAGAGAGTGTCAATTCTCCGTTTTCAAAGAACGGAGAATGACCATTCTCCATGTTAAAGGAACGGAGAATGGTCATTCTCCTTGAGAATGGCCATTCTCCGTGTTAAAAGCAAAGAGAATGGCCATTCTCCGTCCATTCGCCATGTTAAAAGCAAAGAAAATGGCCATTCTCCGTCCATTCGCCGTGTTAAAAGCAAAGAGAATAACCATTCTCCATGTTAAAAGCAAAGATAATGGCCATTCACCATCCAAAAAAAATATTCTTTTCGAAAATATTATCATTAGAAAAGTAAAAAATATTTCGTCCGATCAATACAGATTTTTTTTTAAAATATGTGAGCAGATGATCCGCCCGACCTCAGAAGCAGGTTTCCTCAGTTCACCACCACCACCATGACATGTAGCTTTATTAACAAAATATTAAATTATTAGATAAAAAATAAGATTTCTGACAATGGCATGGACAGTAAAATTAGAGCGGCGCCGCTGGTATTTTTCTTGTTCGAGGAGGTTTCGACGAAGTCCGACGCGAACCGGACCGATTCTTCTCGGCGCAGCTGGTACTCCTCGTTGTTCTAGGAGGGCTCGACGACGTTCGACGCGATCCGGACCGATTCTTATTTCCTTCTTCATCTCCGTTTCTATTTCCACCACCACCAACACCACCACCACCACCACGGCCTGTAACCAAAAAAAAATTACGAAATATTAAATTGGATGGACGAAAGAGAGTAAATATGAGTTAATTTAGGGTGTTCATTGAAAAATTAAAGTGAAGAATAACCTGCTAAAGCAATTTACCAACAGGTCAAAAGTCTAAATCAACATTAAATGATGTTTCTACTCTATTATTCAATTCGAACCATTGGATCAACATCTAACGGTCCAAATTTCGGATGTATCGATACATCCTTTTCATGACATGTATTGTAGAACGACCCATATATATATATATATATATATATATATTTTTTTTTTTTTTTTTTTTTTTTTTTTTTTTTTTTTTTTATATATATATATATATATATATATATATATATAGCCTAGTGGTTACCTTCTTTAAAAAAAAAATGCTCTCTGAAGGACGTCTTATTTACATGTAATTAAGGGGAGGCCGAGACGATTAGTGCATAATAAATGTTATTTTTTAAAGGCCTTCAAAAGGACTTTTTAATAACAAATCAATAAAACGCCTTCCTTCATAAGAACATTTTCCTGCTCTTATTATAATTTCGGAAAAGTTTGTTCTTTAACTAACAGTAATTTTAGCAAACTATAGTGCTGAAAAATGCAATTTTCTGTAATCTATATATTTACTGACACATGCATTTTATCTGACTATCTTCGGAATTTCGTGGAAGGACAACATAATATATGTATGAAATGATGACGGTTTCAGTTACATCATTTTAGCGGACGATTCCTCCTAGTACAGCTTCTGGTCGATACCAGAGAATTGTGGATGCTTCTAATTGTCATGAATGTGCGATATTCATATATATATGTGGCTGAGCCAGAACCATAATTAATACTAGGTCAACATTATGTGCATTAATTCATGATCCTTGCTGATTTGGATTAGGAGATTGAGTGCTGGATTGAGTCCATTGGTCACATCATCAAAGCTTATCTGTGCAAAGTCATTTATGGATGGTAGCTTAATTTTGATGTGAACAGCTTTGTATCATCTGAGAATAAATGTGCATCTCTCTCAAGTAGGCAAGCAAAGAACCAAATTTAATCTGAATTTATTGCTTCCCTTGTAGTTTGGCCAACTCGACATGACTTTCGTATCCTTAGTGTATTGTTCGGCAGATTTTAGACACAAGGATACGAACAATAAAAAATCCGCCGAACTATACACTAAGGATACGAAAGTCATGTCGAGTTGGCCAAACTATAAGCGAAGCAATAAATTCAGATTAAATTTGGTTCTTTGATTGCCTACTTGAGAGAGATGCACATTTCCAACTCGAGATGACTACCTTCCATATTTTTTTTTCATATAATAATTTTGGGTGTCGTATAATACATACGGATGAATTATCGGATTAAGGCCGATGAAAGCAAGTAGGGGCGAGTGTTTCGTTTACTAGGTTTCAACCGAACTAAAATAGTAAAAAAATCGAATAAACCAAAATTCTAAAAAAAATCAAAAATCGAAATTGAACCAAAATTAGTCATAATCGAAACCGAACAAATGATCAATTTGGTTTATTAGGTTTGTTTGATTGGGTATCATTGTTTAATGGACCGATCACAAATTAAAATTATGGCAAGATTATACTAAAATTTCTTAATTTTTATCCATACGTTTATTTATGTTAAAGTTGGGCTCAAAAGATGGACTAGCTGTTAAATTATTAAAATTAGACTTTAAAATATATACATAAAAGTGTTTTTAATAATTATATAAGTTTTATTTAATTTTAATTTCGGACTGATATCCAAAAACCAAATTTTTTTTAAGTATTTGTAAATTCGAAATCGAAACCAAACCAAATTTTTTGTCAACTCGATTGGATTCGGCTGTAGGTCCTCACCCTTACTCGCTAGAGAGCCAAGTGGTGATACGATTCTAGTAGTCTAGTAAGTGGAGAACAGCAAGATGAGATGGCATATATGCCATTTATGCACTTTCGGTGTAGGTGGGGTTTTCATACATGATTCTATTTATTGATTAAACCTTTGCTTATTTGGGAAAAATGAGTTGATTCTAATTCCAATCCTCTTTAGGGAGTGGGAAATAAAGAAGAGATAGCTTACATGATCATCATATATATATTTTTTCCCTTCCAAAGAGGCTTTCTACTCCAACCAATTTGTTTGTTTAATTATAAACTAACACATCTTAAGAACAACATCTTAGCTTGATGGATTTGATGATTATGTGGGAACCTCTTGAGCTAATAATAATAATAATGTTCTATTTTGCTATACTGGAAAAACTAACGATGGAGAGTAATGGTTTGATACATGAGATTAATTTTAACTGTTTTCAAGTCTCATGCATCGAACTGTCATAGTCTTTTCTAAACATGTGAAAGTTGCGCGTAGACTCAGAACTCCCAAAATACAAATGTTCTAAATATTTTAACTTACATATACATTATTAATGTGAATTTTTATTTTATATTTATTTCTCTCTCTTTTTTATAAACTATAGTAATAGATCCTTAGAATGTTAAAAAATGTCAAAAAATCTAAAGTGATAAATTTTTTTAGGGTTTGTATATGACTCTTACAATATCATAAACGACCATACTCTCCATACGTGTGGGACCCTATCAAACACAACAATGTACATGCATGTTTGCAACAACCACTTGTGTCACAAATTCAAATTTGTCTATGGAATAGCATGAGCTTGGCATGTGTCATTAATATAAGTTCTAGACTTGTTTGAATGATAATTAAGTCAGACATTTTTTTCTGGTCAATAATGTGAGTTCTATCAGGTTAGGAAGAGCTTCCTATGATCCTATCCATGAAGCTTCTATGACAGTTTGCAATAAAAAACGCATACTAGATCTGGAAACGGTCTAATCATGTGTCCAAAAATAAAATAAAAGAGTAATTAAGTTTCAAACTACTATATTAGGCAACATGATGAAGGCCGCTAATTGAGAAGCTTGCATGAAATATCACACACTCTTAATCAAAAAAGATTTGATACAGAAGGAGATATTAAAGTTTTGATGACAAGTGGCCCCCCCCTCAAAATTTATGTATATATATATGTCTGTACCTTTTACGAAGAGGGAGAGGACCCACTTGTCATACATAGGGATATCAAAACTTTGATATCTTCTTCTGTATGATAACTTGTATAGAAGTTTCTATCAAAAGTGAAAGATATTATGTAATGGTTTTAATTGCTTTTCAATGTTAGTAAATGTTTGTCAATATATGAAAATAAATTTTTAATCACGGTTAATGTTTATAAATGTTTGTAAGTGTTAAAATATGTTCGTCAATGATTGTCATGGAGATTTGGTTCGCTGTGACAAACGTTTGATAACTATGTATTTCCACTAATATATTCATCACTGCACATTTTATTTATCAAAAAAATAATTATGTGAGGATATAAATACGGTTCAGATGGCTTACTTTGAACCGTTTAAATATTTGTATTATATATATATATATATATATATATATATATATATATATATATATATATATATATATATATATAATATATAGAAGAGCAAATGACCTCTAGCCTAGTGGTTAAGAGAGATGCATGCGGTCCGAGTGGTCAGGAGTTCGAATCCCAGTGGAAGTGATTCCAGAAACAATTTACCTGGTTCCAAAAAAAAAAAAAAAAAAAAAAAAAAAAATATATATATATATATATATATATATATATATATATATTTTTTGAAGCAATGGATACTTGTAGCGAACTCGCCTCCACTGGGGCTCGAACACCCGACCACTTGGGCCGCATGCATCTCTCTTAACCACTAGGCTAGAGGTCATTTGCATATATATATATATATATATATATATATATGAAAAAAAAGGTCTAAACATGTGTAAAAGAAAATATTAAAAGAGAGTATTAGAGCGGATATCCGGAGGGGCCGGCAAGGTTCGAGCCTCCCAATTGTGTGTGTGCGTGTGATTTCAAAAAAAAAAAAAAAAGAGAGTAAATTTAAAACTATTTGCATTAGGTAACAATACATGATGAAACATGGGAAAAAGTAGGAAGTTTCCAAGGAATAGCAAAAAATTGTAATCAATTATCAGGCTGGTGTCAGCAGCACCTTCCATTTTTATTTCTTCTACAAGGAATCTCCAGACTAACAAGTAAATTCTCGAATCGGAAATGGAGTAAGTAGCTGCTGACTTTCCGGTGACGATAAACCCCCCCAAGAGGACGGTCACCTCACGCCACGGCTCACTTCGGTCCAGTTCGAGCTAACGGTCACCGGCAATCGCAAGTGTCGTCTTTCTAGAAACTTCACACCTCTGAGTCTCTGACAGCTGCATGTCCTTTTGTTGACTAATTTATTCCTAGCAACTATCGTTTCAGTGCGATTTTCACACACTTCCGTTGCTATGAAAATTTTCTTTCTTTTTGTTTGTGAGTCCATATATATATTCTTGCACGTTATGGGATTATTGTGCAAATAAAAATAAATAAAATAAAATAAGTTTTGTGATCACAAATTGATTATGTTTTGACATACAGAAAATTTACTGTAGAGTAACAGATTTGGCCGAAATTGCGTGCAGGATAACAAGTTTGGAGAAATTACAAAACGAAAACAATCCGACAAAGCGTCTGGCGGAAATTGGGCGTGCCCAATCGTCCAATTTCCGCCAGACAGTCTGGCGAAAATTGAGCGCCTAGGGGGGGAGCTATGCCTACTTTGTTTGCAGACGGGAGGGGGGGAGCTTTTGTTTGGGTGAAAAAAAAAATAAAAAATAAACACAATCCGAACCGAGCCTGCATTGTGCGCCACGCGTCTAGGCGCTGGATTTCCGCCAGACAGTCTGGCGGAAATTGGGCATGCCCAATTTTTGCCAGACGCTCTGTCGGATTGGTTTCCTATTTGTAATTTACCCAAACATGTTATCCTTATCGCAATTTTGTCAAAATATGTTACTCTACAGTAAATTTTCTGTTTGACATATGTTCAAAGACGGATTTATTAAGGGCCCAAGCAAAAACATGACTCTCCAAAAAATTTATGGTATGAGATAATCGGACAAATAAAAATAAAATAAAATAAAATAAAATAAAGTTATGTGATTGCAAATTGCTTATGTTTTGACATATTTCTAGAGACAGATTTATTAAGGGTACGAGAGAAACCACGACTCTCTATTTTCTTTTCCTTTTAAATATTTATTGCTATATAAACTTTTTGACAGTTTTAAAATATATTACTTTTTATTCTAATATACAAGGGTTATTTATAGTAATTATTTCTAAGTTTTTGCTTTATAACAAGTAGTATTTCTATTTTAAAAACTAATTATACTTATCATCCCTATATTTTATATTTATTACATGGGGTACTCTTACTTTATGATAAAAATAAAAAATTATAACGCTAACTATTCCATTTTTTCTTTTACGAAGTAAAAGGTGATTGGTGTAATTAGTTTAACAAATATGAGCATTCCGTGTTACAAATTTAAAATTTAGAAATGATTAGTGTAAATAACCCAATATACAATGGGTAAGCAACTCTAGTGGTAATGTTCTGAGTTTTTTTATTTTATGTACAATTTTTTTCTTTCCTCTTTTGTAATATTTTAAAAATATTGACTTTATTTTTTTGCTCATTCTTGATTGAGTTTTAATATAATTTTTTTTATTGAAGTTTAATTAATACAACAATTGTAAATTTTTTATATTAAGTAGTAAGCGAGAAGATCAAAGTTATCAGCTTGAAGTTCCTAAGAGCATCATTAGTAAGGTCCATCCCATTTTCTAGATTCTAGATTTAGAATGTAGAGCTCATTTTGTAGAATAATAAGTCTCATCCTTAGTCCCAATTTCTACAATTTCGGTTCCAACCCATCCATGGGTGCTAAGGGTTGGGTCTCCCAATTTCTAGATTCTAGATTGTAGAAAATTGTTTTGTAGAATAGTAAGTTCCAATTTGGAGCCCAACTTTCCAAATTCTAAAGTTTATATTATTATTTTTCCTACATTAATTTTTGACCACACAATTTTGAGACCGGAGCTCACTTTATCATTTGCTACTATTCTTAAACAAATCCAACCCATTCTACATTTACCTTTTTTTTGAAATTTTGGATTCCAAATTGCATTGGAGAGTTCCAACTACTAATGATGCTCTAAGGTACAACGAATGTGAATCGTGAATAACTCTTTTTTTTTTTTTTTTAGTGGCGGAGATAACGAATTTCATATATATAAATGATATTGTCAATTTTTGCAATATTTGCCGCAATTATTTTGACTGCAACAATATAGTATTCTATTTGATGTGCAAATTACAAGTACATGCACAGCGGGAAAAAAAAAAACAAATTGGCACACTGTGCGATAGGCAAGTGGGGGGTTAACAACCAGGTCTGGTGATGCCGCCAGTACCGATGACTTGACCCGTAAATTAATTCGTTTGACCCTAACGTCTGTCTTGAGCCCCACGGCAACCGCAACCCCACCCATCTCTCTCCTTCGCCTACTTATAATAACCGTCCACTCCACTCCCTCCCTCTCTCATCATTCCCTCACCCGCGCCTCACATCAAAAGTAAAAAACATGGGTTCACCGCACCACCGTCCGGTCCGTCCCCTCACCGCCGGTTACCGGACCCCTCTCTTCCTCATGCTTCTCGTCACCGCCAGGTGCGTCCAAGCCCAGCCATCCCCTTCCTCCGACCGCAACAACGACCCCTACTTCACCAACGCCAACTTCAACCCCTCCATGGCCATCGTCATCGTCGTCCTCATCTCCGCCTTCTTCTTCCTCGGCTTCTTCTCCATCTACATCCGCCAGTGCACCGGCGCCTCCGCCGACCGCAACTCCGTCCGCGGCCTCGCCGCCGCCGCCCGCTCCCGCCGCCAGCGCGGCCTCGACCAGGAAGTCCTCTCCACCTTCCCACCCTCGTCTACTCCGAGGTCAAGGAGCACAAGATCGGCAAGGGCGCGCTCGAGTGCGCGGTCTGCCTCTGCGAGTTCGAGGACGACGAGACCCTCCGCCTCCTCCCCAAGTGCGACCACGTCTTCCACCCCGACTGCATCGACGCCTGGCTCGCCGCCCACGTCACCTGCCCCGTCTGCCGCACCAACCTCGTCCCCGACCCCAACGACCCCGTCAAAGAAAACCCTAACCCTAACCCGACGATCTCCCGATCCCGTGGTCCCCGCAGCCGCTGCCGGTGCCGATGCTCCCTCGTCCGCCGAGCACGTCATCGCGGTCGACCAAGCCGAAGACGCCGATGCTCAGCGCGACCAGGAGCAGGCGGATCTGGAGCGGATTATAAACATCAAGCGCGCCAAGTCGCGGGCCAGGCCGGTGAAATTCCCGCGCTCGCACTCGACGGGCCACTCCCTGGTCCAGCCGGGGGAGAATCTGGACCGGTTCACGCTGCGCTTGCCGGCGAACGTGAGGAAGGAGATCGTGGCGGCCGGGGCCGCCAACCTGCAGCGGACGAGGAGCCTGCTCGTGCCGGTCGGGGAAGGGAGCTCGAGGAGGGGGCTTAGGAAGGGGGAGGGGGGGAAGGGAGCTCCGGCCGGTTTGGCCGGCCGATCCAGCTCGGCCGGTCGGACCGGTGGCCGTCGTTCCTCATGAGGACTCTGTCCATGAAGATGCCGGCGTGGGGGAGGAGGGGCGACCAGGACGGGTCGTGGAAAGGATCGGAGGGCGGCTCGATGAAGGGCGGGAAGCTGGCGGCCGCCGTCAGGTCGCCGTTGGATTGTCTCGGCGGAGGAGCTAACGGCGGAGACGATGAGAAGTCGGAGTCGTCTACTTCAGCACTCAACCGGGTTTGACCAAATTTTTTGTTCAATTTTTTTTTTTTTTTTTGAGGTTTAAAATACGTAGAACCTTTATTCGTATAAATGTATAGTATCTGTATATTTATATGCTTAGCGTGGTGATTGTTGTAAAATTCATGAATGTACACTGAATTTTCGTGTTTCGAAAATGCTTTAGAACCAGAAGGCCCTAAAAAGTATAATTTGAACGTTTTTTTTTTAAAGTGTGAAAACAAAAACAGTTTGAAGGATCGGTTCATACTTCATAGTGTAGTGGGCTAGACGAATATTATGCAGTATTAGCTGTCGCCTGTCGACTGTGCTAACTACTACAGCTAAGTACTTTAGAATTTGAATTGTTACTCAAGCTAATCGCTGTTAATTATGGATTTGCTGCTGCTATTAGTTATGGATTTGCTTCGAGAAATATCCATTGAACTATGTTTAATCAAAAATCCTACAGGAACTCGTGAGTTCCTAATTTTTAAAGTAGGTCGTGAAAAATCGTTGGATCTAATGGAAAGGTCAATTTTATTTTGTACTTGTAATGTTATCACGGAATTCTCAACATCCATTTCTACACAATTAGGATCTCCTTAACAAGTCATCAGAACTACAAAATTCGAGGGCATTCCAGAGTAGTAAAATGTCACTTACTACTCTTCTGCCTAGTTTGGTTTGCGGAAAGTAAAAGAAATGAAATCATTTTTAAAAAATTATTGGGTGATAGATAATTAAAAGGAAAAGAATCATTAGGCTGGGTGGGGATACATTTTCTCTCTATTTCCTTTTGGTTTGAGATCTTTCTTACCTTAAACTATTTTACTTTCGTTTTTTTTTTCCTTTTTGCATCCAAACACACTAAATTGATGACTTTTCTTTTATAATGTAGAAATTAATAGTTGGATAATATTATTGGTGGACTACTTCACTATTATAGGGAGTCTAGCTCCTTACATACTACATATTCCGATGTGGGACTAAAAGTCCCTTATTGATTCTCAACACTCCCCCTCAAGATGGGCGATAGATATTGATCATCCCCATCTTGTTACATAGCTTCGACAGACTTAATGAACTAAGACCCTTAGTCAGACAGTCTGCAACTTGTTCTTCTGAGCGGACATGGTCAATCTTCAGTATTCCTTGTTCCAGCTTCTCCTTGATAAAGAATCGATCAATCTCGATGTGCTTCGTTCTGTCGTGCTGAACTGGATTGTTAGCTATACTTATTGCAGCTTGACTATCGCTCAGAAGACGCAATGGAGCTCCCTTATCCAGCTTCAACTCTGTCAGCAATGCTTTCACCATAGCAATTCTGACACTCCCAGAGCCATTGCTCTGTATTCGCTTCAGCTGTCGACCGTGCTACCACACTGTTTCTTGCTTCTCCATGAGACCAGATTTTCTCCTACAAAAATACAGTATCCCGTGGTAGACCTTCTGTCCTCTATGCAGCCGCCCAGTCTGCATCACAGTATCCCTCAACTTCTAGCGTCCATTCTTCTTGAACCATAGCCCCTTTTTCGGCGTTCCTTTCAGATACCTCAAGATCTGAAACACTACTAAAATACCCCACTTTACCGACGGACTTTAGCGACGGACGGATTCCGTCGCTAATAGCGACCAATTCCGACATCTTAGCGACGGATTAGCGACAGACAACACAACATAATTTTTTTCAATTTTAAATGTGAAAATTTCGGGTTTCCGTCGCTAAGTCGACGAACATTAGCGACGGATTATTTTTCGTCGCTTATTCGTCGCAAATGTTGGCGGCAAAATCTTTATAACATTGGCGGAAACTTTGGCGACTACCTAGCGACGGATATAGCCGTCGGAAAACACCTTTTAATTGGCGACCGTTTAGCGACTAATTTATTCCGTCGCTATTCCGTCGCTACATTCTGTGCCCTAACTTAAATTGAACCGACGGGGGGGAATTTTTCATTCTCCCAAAACCTCTCTCTCTCGCGGCTCTCCCCTCTCTCGCGCGCGGCTCTCTCTCTCTCTCTCGCGGCTCTCTCTCTCTCTCTCTACCAGGTCTCTCTCTCTCTCTCTCTCTCTCTAATTTCTCTAATTTGTGTTTTGGGGCCGGAGGGGGGGGAGTGGGGGGGGGGGGGTCGGCTTCGCGGGGGGGGAGAGGGCGGGGGGGGGGGTGGTGAATGGGGTCAGGGGGTCGGGGGGGTGTGGGGAATGGGGGCACAGGGGGTGGGGGGGGGGGGTGGGGAATGAGGGTCGGGGGGTCGGGGGGGGTGGGGAATGGGGGCAGGGTCGGGGGGGGTGGGGGTGGAGAGGGCAGGGGGGTCGGGGGGGGGGGGGGGGTGTTGAATGGGGCAGGGGGGTCGGGGGGTGGGGGGTGGAGAGGGCAGGGGGGTCGGGGGGGGTGTTGAATGGGGGCAGGGGGGTCGGGGGGGGGGGGGGGTCGGGAATGGGGGCAGGGTTCTCACTCCATTTTCAATTGTAATTAGTCTATAATGTTGCTAATATACTGTTATATGTGTGGGCTGTGCCATGTGAATTGGAGAGGGTTTGATGGGTTATTTGGCCAAGGGGGAGGCTCGGGTTATGATTATTCTTTGTGTTCATGTTCTGTGGTGTGAAGTCTGTCGTTTTGGTTATACCATGTTGTTAACACTCTAAACACCCTAGATGCATATCCTAGCATCTGTGCACCACCCATATTGCTAGGAACACAAATTTTATATGCACTTTTCATGAAATTGCCATCATCAAGATGTCCTGTACATATTTAGTTTGTGCATTGCTGCTTGAGCATCACATTACCTTTTACTGCTACTTTGTATTGCTTTCACAATGTCGTACCCTGCACTAAACATCCGATACTTCGATCCGATACCGCCGATACTACCGATATCGCCGATACCAATACTACCGATATCGCCGATACTACCGATACCGCCGATACTACCGATACCGCCGATACTACCGATATCGCGCGCGATACTACCGATACTACCGATATCGCCGATACTACCGATACCGCCGATACTACGATCCGATACCGATACTTTGAACCTTGATTTAATACATGTTAGTATAGTGTCTTCACTATATGAAGAGTATATACATGATTAGCAAGGTAACTAGATACAAGTTATGATACAATGTAAATGCAAGTATACATGTTAGCTAGATAGCTTAGACTTATATTGCAATTCTCACACGAGTATTGATATCGCCGATACCAATACTCGTAGGAATAGTCCGATACCGATATACATTGTAGAGCTCTGTTTTGCTATTCTGGACATGTTGTGACTGTGCTGTTCTAAATAGGAGCCAGACACACTCCTGAGACGGGAGGTATGTATAGTGATGTGGATTCTTACTAACTTATCATGTGAACCCATTTATGGGCCCTTCATTGAACCTTCTCATGTGCAACTTTCAGTCCATTCACAGTTCCCTATATTGTACTCTACATCACCTAGTTCACTTATATCTAACATCCTAACCCTAATCCAAATTTATGAGTATCGGTATCGGGCTATTCTTATGTTTAGTTTGTCTTACGATACAGATTTTCACATCCAAATTGAGGATGAGTCGTTTTTGTTGATCGTACATGGATGTACAAACGGCAACACGAGAGTAGAATTGGTGTGAGTGACGATTTCAGGCAGGCGTGGAAGTATTTAATTATGCAATGAGCAAAGCTCAGTACATGGACGGTAACAAATTAAGTGTCCATGTGTTAAATGTCACAATAGACGTTACGAAGAAGTGGTGACTGTGAGAGATCATTTGACCCGTAAGGGTTTCGTACGTAATTACGGCCTGTGGTCATCGCAAGGTGAACTATATTCGGAAAGACAGGCTGCGGAAGCTGCTACTTATGCTTTTGATGATAATGCTGCAACGGATGTCATCGAAGACCACGGATGCTCTGTTGATTATGGAGATCTGCAGAACCTTGCACGAGATATGGTGTATGATGCGGCAGGGCCTAATTTTGATCCGGAGGATCTAATCCCGAGGCGAAGGAGTTCTATGACATGTTTCAGGAGCAGATACTCTATATCCTGGTTGTGAGACTCATTCCGCACTGTCAGTGACGATGCGGTTGAACATAAAGTCTGATTTTAACTTGCCACAAGCTTGCTATAATCGGATCACAGAAGTAATCAAGGAGGTTTACCGAAGGAATCAAAAGAGCTACCAAAAAACTTCTACAAGTCAAAGATGATGGTCCGACAACTGGGACTGGGGTACGAAAGATAGATTGTTGTCGCAACGGATGCATGTACTACAAAGGAATGCGTATCAGAAAGTTGCAGCTTCTGTAATGCGGATCGTTACAAGCCAGTACAGGGAAAGGAAAGTCGACTAGAAAACGACGTCCTTACAAGTAATGCATTACTTGTCGATCACGAAGCGCTTGCAGAGGATGTATATGTCTCTAATACAGCAGAACACATGACGTGGCACAGAAGAACGCATAAAGGACGAAGGAGAATTGTCACATCCTTCGGATGGAGAGGCGTGGAAACATTTTGATTGTGTCATCCAGATTTTGCTGCAGAGCCTAGAAATGTACGCCTGGCGCTATGTGCTGATGGCTTCGCCCTTTCGGACAGTCGGGATCTCATACTCATGCTGGCCGGTCATTCTTACCCCTTACAATCTGCCACCATGGATGTGTATGAAGACTCCTTATTGTTTCTGACAGCTATCATACCCGGTCCTAAAAATCCGACGAATAACATCGATATATATTTACAGCCGTTGGTGGATGAGCTGAAACAGCTGTGGGAGATCGGCGTCACGACCTATGATATTTCCAGGAAACAGAACTTTCAGATGAGAGCTTCACTCATGTGGACAATCAATGATTTTCCAGCATACGGTATGCTGTCGGGATGGAGTACGCACGGCAACATGTCTTGTCGATATGCATGGAAAATAGTAAGGCGTTCCGCCTTAGGCATGGAGGAAAAACTCTTTCTTGACTGTCACCGTCAATTTCTGCCCGCGACCCATCCTTGGAGAAAGAATAAGGACGCGTTCAGATATGGAAAACAAGAATTTCTCAACCTCCTGCCAGATTTCGGGATACGATATTTGGGAAGCTGTAAAGGAATTGCCCACCGCAATGGAAGATCCATCGAACCATCGTGTCGAGGGGTTCGGACAAAGCCATAACTGGACCAAACGGTATCTTCTGGGACTTGCCTTATTGGAAAGATAATTTATAAGGCATAATCTTGATGTCATGCATATCGAAAAGAACGTGTTCGATAATGTCTCAATACCGTATGGATATTAAAGGAAAGACGAAGGACAATCCAAAAGCAAGACAAGACATAGCGAGATATGCAAGCGTCCTATTGAACTTGATACAAAGGGGTGCTGGTGGACAATTAAGTAAGCCTATAGCGCCATACACATTGAGCAAGGAAGATAGATTTAATCTGCAAGTGGATATCTAATTTAAGATTTCCGACGGCTATGTTTCGAATTGTCTAGATGCGTTGATCTCAATGAACGCAAGCTAACGGGAATGAAGAGTCACGACTGCCACGTGTTTATGGAAAGATTACTGCCCATTGCTTTGAGAGAGTTGTTGCCTTCTGCTGTATGGGTTCCGTGGCCGAGCTGTCTACATTCTTCAGGGATATCTGTTCAACTAAGCTGACGGTGCAACATATGGTACAACTTGAGGAGAAGATTGTCTTAACAATCTGCAAGTTAGAGAAAATATTTCCACCGGGCTTTTCGACAGCATGGAGCATCTACCGATTCATCTAGCATACGAAGCCGTGTCGGTGCATCTGTTCATTATCGATGGATGTACCCCTTTGAAAGGTAAATAAAAATCGATATAATTTAAGTGAAATTTAAGTGGATTTTACAATTCATTGTTAATTCTCAAGATAATTTGTCTCTTTAGGTACCTACACCATCTAAAGAAGAAAGTTGGCAACAAGGCTCATATAGAGGCTTCGATATGCGAATCATATCTTATCGAGGAGGTGTCAAATTTCTGCTCCATTTATTTCGATACTCATGTCGAGACAAATCGAAATAGACCTCAAAGGAATGAAGAAGACGTTGAGGATGGAGGTATATTCAATTTAAGGGGCAAGCCTATTGGGGCTAGTAAGAAACGGTGGTTGACCGACGATGAGTATGATACCGCTCACCGATATGTCTGTTAAATTGTGACATACAAGAAGTGAGAGATTTGGAGAAGTAAGTGACTACGCCTCGTTATAATCTCTAATTTGGTGAATTAAGTGACTACACTTATTTTTATTCTCTCTAACAGTGTATTTAGAGGTGAAGTCAAAATGAGGACACCATATATTACAGATGAGGGACTTCAAAGAGAGGTTGATTGTACCTTTCCGTCCTGGTTTCGTAAATACGTAAGTAATTGAGATAATATGTTATGCGGCTACCATTAAAATATATGCAGCTAAAATATTTAAATTATCAATACATGTTTACAGGTTTATTGCCTGAAACAACACTCATAAATGAGAGCATTCGTTATTTGGCATTGGGACGAAGAAGCATGCAAAGACTTTGTCAGGCTATGTCGTTAATGGCTTCAAGTTAAGTCAACTCAGCATGCTATAAATGCCGAATTTCTAATGACGGCTTCGATACCAAGAATTCTGGTGTTGCATAGAGGCACATCTATGACGACGAGCCGGACTTTGATTATGGAGTGCTTCGGGAGATTGTAGATTTACAATATAGGCCATATGATATGCATATTGTGATGTTCAAATGTGAGTGGTTCGATACGAGACCAAATAGGTGGGAATCGATAAACAATTTGGATTCGTCGATATAAATCATCGCAGGAGGTATAGAGGGTCCGACACGTTTGCGATAGCAAGTCAGGCTGTTCAAGTCTACTATACAAGCTACCCAAGGCGTCGTAGAGATCGATTTGACTGGTGGGCAGTAGCAAGATTAAATCTAGAAATACATTCAACGTTGGAGACCCAGACCAAGAGGACCAGATCGAGAAGCCCCAATACATGGGACAACAGTCGGATACCATGGACGTGGAAGATGTCGATATACTCATGCTGAGGAAAAATAGAGGGGAGGAAGAGGTGATATACAAGACTTAGCTGTCAACAGGGGAGAAAGAGGGTCTTGTCCCAAGTATTGAGCTGAGAAGAAGAGAGAAGAAAGAAGAAGAAGAAGAAAGAAGAAGAAGAAGGGAGGATGAGGATGAGGATGATGATACAGATGAGAGTCGACGATGAGGATGATGATATAGATGAAGTCGACGATGAGAATGAGGATGAGAACGATGACGATGACGATGAGGACGAGGACGATAACGATGATTAGATTAAATATCGGTATTATTAGAAGCACTTACAACTAACTTAGTGAATTCAGTTTAGACGGACACATTCTTATTTCAGTTTATGTTTTGTCGTTCGATCATCTACTTATTGTATGATTTTCTTTTACAGATGGCACTCTTAGTTCTCATTGTCTTGACGGCAGCCGTCCTGCTGCTGGTATATATATTTTAGTTCAGTTTTATATTCATTTATACTTCTATATTAATTATATATGTTCTATTTACAGGTCATGGTCACTACACTCGTGCTGGTGTGCGGGTACTGGCCGTGGTGGTGCTGGTGGTGGCGGTACTGGCCGTGGTGGGCGTGGTGGTAGCGGCACTGGCCGTGGTGGAGTGGTGGTAGCGGTCGTGGTGGTAGCGGTCGTGGTCGCCTTCACATTCCCCGGATATAGAGTCCTCCGATCCGACCTGGAGAGCCCGGCCACAGACTCTTCCCGCCGTCGATCTACCTCTGCGCTACTTCATCTTCATCGAGGCTGAGACTCATCCGCTAGAGGATCCGTTCGCCCCCGGATGCACCAGCGGGTACACATCAGTTACTGCAGGGTGGGCTCCGGAGTACCCCGGATTCAGCTCATCCTGCTACCGGTGAGTACATCCGCGGACCCGCGGACCCCGACGCCTCCAGAGAGGCCGATAGGCGAGAACCGACGAGAGCTATGGCCCGCGGGATGATACGTAAGTAAATTAAGTTAATTTATTAAATTTGTTTCATTTATTCAAGTTAAATCCAGTCTTTGCTTTTGTAGGTTTTTCCCGTGTGATGCTGCCCGGATACTCGGGCAAATATCCGGGAAACTACCATGGCCCCTACCTCAATTTTCTGAGGGTGCCTCAGAACATGCAGTACGTCTGGCTCGAGGAGATTAAGGTATATATATATCTTTGGTTAATATTAATATTCTTTAATCTACTAATTTTTAATTACGTGATAATTTAATTTGTATGTCAGACGACGTTCTGGTGGCCCCCCCAGCGAGGAGTTGATTCGCAAGGCCTACAAAGCGCCGCCGGGAAGAAGATGGATGCGGTGTACGATTCGTACGGCGCATTCGAGGGAGAAGTGGCTCCGGGAGGAGTATACGAGCAGAGTGGGATAAATGAATACTGCTCAGTACGGAAGAAATCAGAGAAAGCGAGGCGAGCAGACAGGTCGCTCTGCATACGGGAGGTTCAAAGTCCCACGCAGCGACGCGTGCAGATTTGGTGAGATACCGCAAATTCATTTCACTATAAATTCGGTAACTATTAATTACGAGTTAATTAATCGACGTATATCGTATGCAGGCACGACAGGCGGTAAGGAGGGGAGAGACCGGAGTCGGTCACCGCCTACGATGTATTCCTGCATACACACAAGAGGCGGATAGACGAGCGCTTCGTCGACGCGAGGGCCCAGGCGACTGATGTAAGTAATTACGTTTATGAGATTATATTAGTAAATAATTATTGTTAACTTAATTAGGGTGAACGTAGGTTCAATATAACTTAGGGAAACATAGGATTTAGATATAACTTAGGAAACACTTATAGTATAAAAACATTCATTGGATAGGCTGCATATCGTGAGGCCCTTAGTCAGATTGAGCCACTGCCGAGGTTGCGGCGAAACGAACGCCCACCAGACGCCCTCTTCTATGGCCGCTCGCTACGACGACGTGTTCGTAGAGAGTCTGTCGGGGCTTTAATAAAGGGCGCGTCTACGGGTAGGTTCCATGGCGGCGTCTTGCAGGGCGCGACTCCGAGATATCCACCGCCCCGCTCCATCCCGCGCCCCGTCGGACGATATGAGACGCAGCTTGCGACTCTCACCTCCGATATGTCGAAATACGGAGTCTAATGTCGGATGTGCTGGAGCGCCTTCCGCGTCCTTCTGCTCCGGTCCAGATCCGTCTGCTCCCGGACGTCTACTGCGGTTGCCGGTCCTTCCGACCTGACGTTATTCATTTGACCGTAATGCCGAGGTCCGCCTGGTACCGGATACTGCGCTCATTGGGCTCATGGACATGATGTCGGCAGAGCAGCTCCGCACGCTTCCAGAGCATGTGTTGTCCCAGGTGGGCGCGTACATGGTGGAAGAGTACATCCGCAGAGCCGAGGCGGCGCCGAGATGACCACGCGATCCATCTCCGAGAAAATGATATTTGTACTGTTTTTTGATATTATGAATTTGGATATTTGGATTATGAATTTGGATATTTAGATATTGTTATTGGATATGATATGGATATCATGAATTTGGATATTTGTTGATCGTACATGATGTTTGGATGGAATTTTGGATATTGTTGATCGTACATGGATGTTTGGAATTGGAATTATGAATGTGTAATATTTACGAAAAGGAAATAGAATGTTTCTGTAATTTTTTTTAATTGATGTTACATTTAGCGGCGGACTAGCGACTAACTAGCGACGGATTATAAAATATTTGAGTTACCGACGGAAGAGCGACGGAATAGCCGTCGCTAACTGGGTGATATAAAATTTTGCAGTTACCGACGAAGAGGAATAGCGACGGCGAATCCGTCGACATGGTTCTGAAATATGGTAGGTTTCCAGAGACTTAGCGACGGATAGTTGGTCGCTAATCCGTCGCGTAATCTGTCGAGGATGACGACGGACTAGGCGACGGATGATGGCGACCATATCGACATGGTTCTGGAAATATGGAAGCTT